>BQNB010122021.1:0-15222 GCA_026074375.1 Tanacetum coccineum
CCTGACCCTCGTCATCTAAACCCTGACCCTCGTCATCTAAACCCTGACCCTCATCATCTAAACCCTGACCCTCATCATATAAACCATGGCTCTCTCTCTCGTTATCCGCATCTGAACTCTCATCCACCTCATTCTCCTCAGTATCCTCCTCCCCTAACTCGTCCTCTTAACTATCAATATCTAATATGAGCTCAGATGTACCTCTATATCTCTTCTGCACCGGAAGGGTCAGAGATGATGATGGTGATGGTGTCTCGTAAGAGGATCTATACCTCTTATGGAAGGAAGATGGGGACAAACAACTGCCTCCGCTATTCGGGCTGACATGCCTGGGGATAGGGTCGGCTGAGTACGCACGACCATACATACAGTCCTACGGTGGAACAAAACTCGGGTGGGTGTAGGGGTAGGTGAAGCATGAGTAAGTGGATGATCGGGTGACAATGGTGCTATGGAATCCGATGAAACTTGAGAATAGGATGAAACAGTCCTAGTACTTGACGGCTCAGAAGCCTCAAACTCCTCACTCATAAGGGGTACTCTACAACCTAATGGCTACGACTCCTCTGCCTCTGAGGGAGCCTCCTATGGGTCTGACTCAGTATCTGTATTAACTAACTGTTAGACGGGGGGGGGGGGTAGGGTGTAAACATGTTTTCATTTAAAAATCAAAAACTTTTCGTATCAAATCCTCTATCAATCGCGACATAATATGAAAAGTACCAAATATGATTTATGACTATATGAAAGCATAGAATAACCAAGTAGTCACAACAATATTAAAACTAATCACAAGCATTAAAATAATTAGAGAGCGAATAAAAATAGAGAGCAAACGAACTCGTCTGATTTATTACGTGTTCGGTTTATGGGATCCTCTCGCCTACTTCACTCCCCGAGTACCCAACTCGAGAGTTACTTCACTAGATCAACAAACTCCCTTCTCGGCGGAGAAACCTTACACAACGTTGCTTACACTTTATCCGGTACTAAGCTAAATACCGAGTCCTAATCACCGGGAGAACCTTCCCATCATCACTTTCACTTTATCCGCGGTACAACAGCTGAAATTTACGGGTTTCTTACACAAAGGGTTAGAACCAACCAAAAACCCGATATGTTTTATGGACCTAACATAACAAACCCTGTGTTTTATGGCACAAACACCATAAAAACCATTATCTAAATCAAATGATACAAGATAATGATGTGATTACAATGTGGATACAAGATATGTGTCTAATGGTATGAATGATAATCTAAATGTCTTCCATTGATGGAAGCCTTCAAATGGATGAATATGATGAGATCTTTAATCTTGTAGATCTTCATATGGATATGCTTGATGGTGGATGGAAATGGCAAGATCTTTAAAGCTTGCTTTGGTGGATCATCATAGGAGTATTGACTTACATCTAAAATGCCAATGTTGAGCAGTATGATCATATGCAAATGAGGGTGTTTAAAGGGTGTTGCTATGTCCTATGAGAAAGAAAAATAAAGAAGAGAAAAGTGAGTGTAAAGGGGTATGAAATGGTGTGATAGATTTGCTTTAGCTATTATAGGCAAAAAAATCACTGTTAGCCCCTGGTTTCTCCGGTGTTATCGAAGAAGGGCACCGACAGCCAAAAGCAAGGGCACCGGCCTACAGTAATACAATCTAAGTTTTAGATTTGCAAAATCTTGAAAGATCATATGTAATCTTGGTGGATTTTATCTAGATTTGCTAAGATATTTAAAGATATGGTGATGTCATGGATGAGGTAAATATTATAAGCATTTTTCTTTTAAAGAAATGTGTTTAAGTAAAATATGTATATACATTAAAAAGTAAGTTACCTAGTGTTTTAAAAATATGCAAGTGTTGATAATGAGGTTTGATCATAATGCAACATATAAACATGTACGAACTGTGTTGTAACATACGAGGATCGAGCCGTCGAGAGTTGTTGATGTATGTTGAGACAAATTATCATGACGAGTAACTTGTACATTTTATGTTATGTATTACAAGTTACATATTTATCATTATCAAAACAAAAGAGAATGTGTAGATTAAATATTGTAATATTTGCACAAACAATCTCCCCCTTTTTGATGATGACAAACAAATATGTAAAACATATATATATCATTAAGATGTTAATGTATACTTAGTTCCGCTTAATACCTTTACTTTTCCTTCTTCGTTTACACTTCTTCTCCCCCTTTTGTCAAAGCAAAAAAAGGGTGTGTCCTTAGAGTTTAAACATCATTCCTCCTAATATGTACGAGCTTGCATCATCCCTAGGAAGTTTATTTGTACTTCAATTCCGTTATGATTGTTGAATCCTCTAGGTTATTTCCTTGGGTTTTATAGCGGTTACTGTGAAAGTTTCATCCTACAACATGGTTAGTTTTGTGCAAAAAAAAATATTATGAAAACTATATGATGAAGAAAATGACATCTTCGCAAAGGATTGTAGAAGAGTAAGAATGATGATGAATGCGTGCATGCTCCCCCTTGACGAGTGCTCCCCTAGATTGAGGCGTCAAGATATGATGAAAAATAATATGTACTCTTGAATGAAGTAAGAAGAAGAATCAAGATCAAGACACTTTTGAGGCGTGCTTGAAACTTTCGCGTATTTGGCAATTCCTTTCTTGAAGTGAATTACCTACACAAGATTTAGAAAGAGATGCTAGAGAGAGAGAGAGAGATCAGTTGATTAGAGAGAAGATTAGATGAGAAAGATGTGTCAAAACATGAGAAATGGCTTTAAATGCTCGACGAAAGCTCCCCCTTGCTTGAGGGTGTCAAGTATGATCCTACAAAACAAAAATTAGTGCAATAACAGGTTTTGTCCTTAGACAAATATGTCATATACAACAAAATGTATAGACGACTTAATATGACGAATGCTCCCCCTTGCTCGAGGGCGTCAAGATGATCCTACAAAAAGGAAAAAGAATGATGCAAACTTCATCCTTGGATGAGTAAGCCATAGACCACAAGGTTGTATATGCTTGAACCTAAAAAGAGATGATATGAGAAGGAAAATTTCATCCGTAGACAAGAATGCCGAACATACTAAAGGTAGTAAGGGTGTGTTTGAGAATGAGATGCATTTCATTACAAAATTCACTTGGCTTTTGACAAAAGAGGTTTACGAGTTTCAAGATATGTGAGAAGATAAGTTCGATGGGGTCCGAGATTATGGCAAGTTGTGAGGATTGTTTGGATGGAGAAGGTGAGGTGAAGGTTGAATCAATGGGTGGAGGTGTTGTTTTAGGAGTGGTCAATAAATCACTATTGCGATGAATTGGTGAAATGATCGGTGAAAGAGGGAAAGTCGAGATTGGAGAAGTTGGAGGTGACGATGTTCGCGAATTGTTGAAATAACATGGCCTAGCGCTTATTCTAGTGGTTCTTTTGAGGTTGACTTTGTTTTCTTTAGGCATAGTGTAAAAAGGATGATGAGGAGAAGATGAGAATGAGTTCCTTTTATAGAAGAATTTTGAGAAGGTTTTAATGCATTGTTTTTACTTGTTTAAGAAGAATCTAATGATTAGATTATGTTAGAGGTCAACTTCTATTATTAGGGACTAAGTGATGTGACATGGAGTGATGTGACTAGGGACAAGGTGAGGTCAAAGGTGGTGGAGTTGACTTTGGAGTGATCAATAGTTTGCTTGGAGAGATTCTCGGAGAGGTGATGGGAGAGATGGAATGAGACATATTTAGTGATGATGGAGGGACGATTAGGTAGCCAGTTGGTAGAGATAGTGGTTGATTGTGAAAAGATTTATCATGATTTTTCTCGTAAGAGAGGCTTAATGGATGACTCAATATTGATAGACGCACGAAGGTTTATCTCAAAACCTTACCTTGTTGGTTGATGAAGAAATTGAGGAGATAGACATGATAAATTTATAAGTAGTGAAGTATGGGGTGGAAGATGGTGATGACAATGCAAGCAACTAACAATGTATGCTGCATGTATGAACATGTAATGAGAGATATAGATTGGTGTATGATAAGAGCATAAATTAACTTGATGAAGAAAAATGATCTTTACCAACCTACAAAAAAGGAGTTAGTCCTACATAAAATAAGAGCAAGAATATCATTTAAAAACATGATAGATCAAACATACCAACACATACGAATGAAACTTGGTCAAGTATTATCACACGAAGGACTAAACAAGCAAACTCATATATAGACATATAAAAGCATAACATGTTCACAAATAGACACACAATTAGAAAAATTCTTAAGCTAAGAAAGGAGGAGGGAAAAAGTTGAAACTAGCTTAAACAGTTAGTCTTATGGAAGAGATTCAACGGTTAGGACATATGATTTTACACTATACTAGACATAGACAATCGAGATGCATGATTAGCATAAAGATCAAGCATAAGCAATTTAGACAACAAACAAGCATTTGAGAATTCAAACATAAATGATACAAGAAATAGAAACATTCATACAAGAGCATGTTCCAAATAGTTCAATTAAACACAAGCATAAGAAAGAAGATCATCTAGATTAGAAAAAAAAACAATTGCACTAACAATGATGCGAAAGATTTGCGACGAAGGAAACAAATAAGCACGATATCTCATATTGCATTTGAGTTCGTTCATTTGTCAAAAATAAGTATCAACCTTGTTGTATTGTTCATTCGCTTGTTTGTGAATTTTGGTTCTTAATTAAAATGATAAGGTTTCAAAAAGAAGATCCTAAACTTCTACAAGTATATATAAAAAATTGCTTTGACATAATATGAGTGCACAAGTAGCAAATAAATCATGTAACATTGACCTATAAGGAGAAACATGAGAATATCATGTAAACTATGATTGAGCATGCATAAACTAGAATGCCATACGAATAGAATAAAGGAATGCCAACAAGGAATAAGAACTATCAAGCCTAGACATATTCATATCAAAATCACCATGAAAAAAAATGAGATCATACAAGACATCATACAAGAGACACAATTACTTCTAATGCAAGCATCATGTAAATCATGTTTATTCCTTGACATTTAGAAACACAAATAAAAAAATGAAATAGAACCTCTCTACGGTTTATGCATTTTTCAATTAATCAAATTGTTACCTAATTACTAAGATAATGACAAAGAAAATAATTAAACAAGAACATATAATCAACACATGATTATGCAAAGCATGTTGTTACGATAAATTAACAAAGGAAGGGTCATATTTACAACTAGTATAGAAAGCATATCATTAGTGATGTTTAGGAGATGGAGAGCAAGATGGTGAACTAGTGTTTATAGAGGATTGACAAGATGAAATGACACTGTCAAAAATGTGTGGATAATTTTAATGAAGTATATTTGAAACGTCCCCTCTTTTTTTTGGTAAGACTAAGAATGTTTAAAACCTTAGGCGAAAACGCCATGATCAAAAATTGACCTTTTGTTAAAAAGTTGAGAAAAATATTTTACAAATCCATTGAGACCATATTTTCATAAAACAATTTTGAACGGGTCATCATACTATCGTTCGGGCTATCATAATCTAGAGGTCATGTAGTGAACGTATGAGGAGCCAGGACACTTTAAATCGTAAATCCACAACTCGTCGATACGACACCTCGGAGAGGCCTCATATGATATGAAATTCCCTAGTAATATAGTACTTGGTATTTATAAGTTATATGTGAAAGAGTAATTAACAAGAGCTTCCGAAATTTATTCTTAAAATACATGTTTAAATATCGAAGACGCACTTGGTCAAAATGAAGCGTGAAATCGTTCTTTATAGGTTTTGCCAAACACTAGTGTTGACCCGTATTAACCAAAACAATAATTTATTACTTTGATCCGTTTTGAAAAATACTTTTAAAACTAAAACTAGACATCATTACATTTCATCTTTGCTTGAGTATTTTGGATGAAACATTCAAGTTGCCAATCCTACTTTTATGAGCATAAGAAAAATACTTAACTAACTTACTTAATTCCTATGATATTAAGGTTATGCAAGAGTTGATATATTAAACACAAAGAAATATAGGTATGCCTATAAAAGATGTACGATGCCTAGGATAATCTTCATTAGGCGAAAACATGGAATAGACAAACAAAAGAGCAACTAGCATGGCAAACAAGAACTTATGAATCAAAAACAAGCAAACAAAACCACAATATGAAAACAAGGAAAACAAGTAGACATTCTACTAGCATACTTGGTCTTATTCTCAAGATTTTGTAAAAGAATTGAGATGATGCGAGAGGTTGACAAAGCACATTCAAAGGAAGAGATATATGCCTATTTGAGGTGCACGAGATCTAGCATAAGCCCTATTGTGCAAAAACATGAAGACGACAAATACACACAAGTATCATGGCATCTCAAATAACAAGATCACATATAGGAAGCAAAGAGTATATGAAACTAAATAAGATGAAACAAGTAATCATATAGCATATCACACATTATATTCATATCATTACTAATATGAGATGACAAAACATTTACGGAAATTCATTTTTGACAAAGATATGAGTTAACCCAAACACTCCTTTAGAAACCATATTATTTTCTTTAAGCATCTAAATTAACATACAAGCAGGGAAAGACAAAGACAAGGCACGGTTGACTATTAGATTTCACATATAAGCAAGCTCAAATACAATGAGAGATAGGCATATAATCAATATATACAAGCAATGCAAACAAGAGCAACTAATCGTTTAACCGTATTATACGGTAAATTCTTTTTCGCCCTGTTGTTTGAGTCTGGTCGATGATATACCAAGCTTGATTAATGTCCAAAATACTTTAATTGTAAAGTAGTGGAATGTGTTAAGTTCAAAGATGGATACCAACCCATGTTGCCCGACTCAAAAGTTTGAGTTTTTATGTTAATACGAAATTTGAAATTTTGGACACTTTGGGGTATTTTTGAAATTTAGATTTAGTTAAACCTATATTCAGTTTCTCTAACTAATTCTATTAGAAAGTAGACTCAATTATCTTCGAAACGGTAGGTGGCTTAAAAAAAACAAATAACGTGGTATCATAAACAAAAAACAAACTCTTTATATATAAATAAAATTTGGACTCGTTACAGATTAGCGTGTTTGATATTTTATGGGCTTTTGAAGTTGACACAATTCGAAAAGTGTACTGTAGAAACCACTATGCGTTGCCTAGTTCCTACAAAGGGCATGCTTGGATGTCGAACAGAACTGTGCTGGTCCTGATCGCGGTTTTTTCAAAAAACTCATTATTTTGGACAGTGTGTGTCGAGAAAAAGTATAAATCACTTGGTAGGCTTTAAGGTATGTTTATATGACAAATTATTGGACATTATTTCAAGCTTGTATACAAATTTTTAAGAAAAAGACTTTTAAGAATTTATACTTTTCATATTAAGTCTTGTTTTCGGATAAATTGATAATGGATCGTACTACGTTTTGAAATAACTATTTGTTTGAAATACTAGAGCCATTTGTATGATACTAATTGTGGAAAACGTAGAGGGGGGGGGTGAACTATGTTCCGATTAAAATCTAAAAAAAACTTTGTATCAAAATCACGATCATCGCGACTAGTATATGAATAGTACCAAATTGATTTATGACCTATATGAAAGCTTAGAATACCCATGC
Organism: Tanacetum coccineum; assembly: GCA_026074375.1. Lineage (NCBI taxonomy): Eukaryota > Viridiplantae > Streptophyta > Magnoliopsida > Asterales > Asteraceae > Tanacetum > Tanacetum coccineum. Next base: position 7,638 of record BQNB010122021.1, read on the forward strand.
TAGTCATAACATAATTCACAACACAATCACAAGCATATAATAAATAGAGAGCAATAAATAAAATAGAGAGCAAACCGAACACGATGATTTATAGTGGTTCGGCCACGGAGCTCCTCTCCCGCCCTATCACACTCTCTCGACACCTGAGTACCAACTCGAGAGTTACTTCTCTTGATCAACAAACTCCCTTCTAAGCGGTGGAAAACTTACTCACAACAGTTGCTTACACTTTATCCGGTACTAATCTAAATTAACCGAGTCCTAATCACCACAGAGAACCAACCTCATCGCTCCGCCTCACTTACACCTGATTTATCCGTAGATTAAAGCCTAAATACCGAGGTTCTTACACAAAGGCGTAGAAGTGACAACCAAAACCCCGTTATATTTTATGGATCCTAACATAGAACAAAACCTTGTGTTAATTATGCACAACTCACATAAAATCATCTAGTCTAATCAAATGAATACAAAGATAATGATGTGATTAAATGATGAATCAAGATTATGTAGTCTAATGGATATGAATGTCTAATCTAATTATCTATCCCATTGTGGAAGCCGCTTAAAATGGGATGATATGATGGAGATCTCTAATCTTGTTGATCTTCATATTGGATATGGCTTGGTGGTGGATAGAAATGGCCAAGATCTTAAGGCTTTGTCTTATGGATGGATATCTATAGAGTATGCTTATAACGAATATGATGTTATGATTCCATTATGATTCATATGCCAAATGAGGGTGTTTAAAGGGTGTTGATATCTTATCTAAAGAGAAGGTAATAATGCAGAGAGAAAAGTGTATGAAAAGGTGTATATATTGCTGAGATTTGGCTGTGGTATTATTTAGGGTAAAAAATCCAGCTGTAGCTCGGTTCTGCCGGTGATTTGAAGAAGGGCACCGAACAGCTAAAGCCTCAGGGCAACGACCTACAGTAATTACAAGATCTATTTTTAGATTTTGCCAAGATCTTGAAAGATCTATAAGTAATCTTGGTGAGATATTTAATCATAGATTGCTAAGAAGCTATTTAAAGATATGGTGATTGTCATGGATGAGGTAAATTTACATGCATTTCCTTTTAAAGAAGTGTGTTTGAATGTAAATATGTATATAACTTAATAAAGTAAGTTACTTGTGTTTTAAAACTATCGCCAAAGTGCTGAAATGACGAGTTTGATCCATAATCCCGGCCAACATAACTACAATGTACGAACCTGTGTTTGCAACATACGAGAGAGTTGAGGACATGGAGAGATGTTGATGTTGTTGAGACAATGAATACGGATACCGAGTAACATTGTATTATTTTTCGTTATGTATAACAAGTTACGGTGTTTGTCATCAACTACTCACTCTCACTCTCGCTCACGCGCTGTTAAGATTAAATATTATAATATTTGCACTAACACTTATATTCAACCAAAATTTTACCTTTTTACGTCCGTTACAGTCTTTTACCGAATTTCACGAAAACAACCGTTTTCTGATAACTTTCAAATCTCACACTCACGATTTACGTTTTTAACCAACGTTATTTTATCATTATGAATTTATTAAATAAATAAACTCGTTAACACATTCCCAAATTCATTTAATCTCCACACTTGAATAAATTGTCGTGCCGGTACGCGCAGCGTGACAATTTTTCGCTAAACGCGGGAAAACTTCTCGGAAAGCACTGAAAACTTCAAAACCACTCTAAAACAAAAAAACAAATCAAAAGCGATTCATTTACGAACTCAAAACTCCATCAAACTCCCGGTTAAACCGAAACCATTTTTTAACGCAAAAACAGTCAATAGAAGTCAACTTTTCAGCTTTTGTCAGGAAAACTGACAAGATCGAAAGACTTCAAAATACAAAATTATAATATTTTATAATACTTAACCCTGAGAAAATTACCGGTTATCACAAGAAGTCCTGCCTAAACCTTGAGAATGATATAACGCCAACATAGTAATACAATCATTGCCCCTTAGACAAAAACCTGCGTTTTATCTAATTATTCATGGCTAATATGTTTTCCTTACTTTAAGTGCTTAATCGCATCTCTATTGTTTATCTATCTTCTTGCGTGTGTTTATTGCCAGTCTCTAAGGCTGAAAACCCCCCTTTTACCATTAGTTTAGGTTTAACTTAGGACTAACTTGAGACTAACTTAGATAATTAAAATAATGATAATTATTTTACCAACGATCTCGCTCTTAGTGATCAACACCCTACTTACCAACGAAGCTACAACTGATCGGGTACATTGTCCGTTAGTGTTGTTTTTAGGTAAAGTCGGCAAAATATAAATAGTAAAACTTGATACATAGAATACCTACACACAACGACACACCAGAGGTCATTTATCAGGGTTGTAATGTGCAAGCTCTAGGTTAACAGGGTATGGATAAGGCATGAGTATATTTTATTAAAGGTTAAAATAGAAAAATAATACAAGTCAAAAGGTCTACAACCTTGTGTCGCTAGCTACTACTTGTTGGAATATGCTCAAGGCACATTACAAAGTTACATGGCTAAGTATATGTGAGCCTTTGGGGTCATAAACATGTGAGCCTAACTCTAAGTTGTGCGTTGTATATGTGAGCCTAACTCTAAGTTGTGCGTTGTATTGTTCTTTTCATGAATCTTGAGTTGCCTTGACGTATACGCAATGAGTTTATCCTTCTACATTAATGCACAACCCAGACTTTGGTGTGATACGTCATAAATTACTATAGAAATTATATGTTCATTCTAGTAATGTTAGAATTGGTGTGTTGCATAAACTATGTTTTAATGTTTGGAATGCCTCTTCCTTTTATTTTCCCCAAACAAACATCTTATATTTGTTAGTCAGTATCGCCAGTGGTTGAGAAATTTTTGAGAAGTTTGTAATGAATCATCGGTAATAGTCGACCAAACCTTAGACATTTAGAATTGGCGATTTTCCTAGGTGTCCTGGGGTTAAAATTCCAGTCCTTGGGGCTTAAATTCCACCAAAGTTGAAAGCCTTAACCAGATGTGTGTGGTAATAGGTAAGATCAAAATCTTTTCATAGAGTTTCTTACTTTTTCAATAAATCAATATGTCATCCATAAACACAATCACAAACATACCTAAGTATGGTCTACATACTATGTTCTTAAATCCATGAATAAAGCCGATGTGTTTGTTAGTCCAAATGACATAACTAAAAACTTATAGTGCCCGCATCGAGTCCTAAATTTTGTCTTATGGATTTTCTCATCAAGAACTCTCAGTAGATGATACCCTAATCGAAGGCCTATTTTTGAAAAATAGTTAGCACCTTATAATTTGTCAAAAAGGCAACCAATTCCAGGGAGTGGGTATCAATTTTAATTGTTAGCTTGTTTAATTCCCTATATTTAATAAACATTCGTAAAGAAAAGGATTGAAGCTCCTCAAGGCTATGAACTTGAACAAATTAATTTTTTATCCAAAAGTTTCTCTGATAGCTCTTGCAACTCAAACATTGATAAATGACACGCTACATTTGCTACAACTGTTGTCTAGGGTGTAAGGTCAATTTAGAATTTGACATGTTCTAAAGAGGAACGTCCAAGAAAATTATTAGGGAATACTTATGGATGATTTTGCACTACCGGAATATCTTGAATACGCTTTTCCTATGCTTTCCTATCTACAACATGAGCCAAGAATGTAAGGCAATTATTATTTAAGTATCCATGCATCTTCATACACAAAAGAATATTTTTAAATTAGCGAATCTTTGCTCAGTGTTTGGATAGACAGTTCATTCCCACTACTATATCAAAATATCCCAACTCATTCGGGATAAGGACAAAAGTAAATAACTTATCGGCTAAGTTCAAGGACATCCAATGGTTATGTGTCTAGCCTTAACTTCATGACCACTAGGAAATTCAATAGTGTAGGCATCTCTTAATTTTCTCGATTCTAACCAAATTAGTGGTCTAAATTCTTGTGAAACAAAACTCGTATTTGCTCTAAATTTGTATGGTACATAGGCACAGTGGTTGGTTTCCATGATTTGTTTAGGAGTTGTGTATGTTTCCTCTTTGAGGAATGGTTTTAAAATTTGTCCACAACATTTATTTGAGTAAATTTTTATGCAAAATTGATCATAAATGTATTTTGAGTAAAATTGATCATAAATGTCATTTCAAATCTATTGCAAATTTATACCGTTGCAATTTCGTAGCAAATATATTCCATTGCAATCTCGTACCAAATATTATCCGTTGTAACTTTCTTAAATTATCTACCGTAACAAAATCGTTGAAAATCTGTCGCAATACGTTCCGTTGCAAAAACAGTTGCTAATTTAGAACGGATTTTTCTTGGTTGGAAAACCATTGCAATTTTTTAACCCCGTTAGAAATCCGTCGCAATGTAAATATCCATTGAGCATTAATGCTACGGTAGGAATCCGTTGCGAATCCGTTGCAAATCCATTGAAAATGACCATTTGCAATGGATTTGCAACCGATTCCTACCGTAACATTAGCTAATTGTGTTGTAGTGCATAAAAACAATTGACTAGAAATGTTTTTCAAGTAGCACATAATAAAGATTTTACAATTTGAAATCATAATTGCCAAGCACAATGAAACTGATACAAAAGAATTTATATTTTAATAAAAACATATTTCCAAACGTGGGTTGTATAATAATATTCAACAAAAATTGATATTTAGACATACATCATAATACAATTTTTTTTATACTAGCACAATCCAACCATTAAGAGTTGCTAAGTTATCATACTTTGTAAGGTTTGCAATTAAACATTTCACTTGTAAAAAAATAAAAGGAAATAAAAAAACTTGACCAAAAGACTTCAAATTATATAAATCAATACCATCTCCGAAATACAAACATCAGGATGAGCATTGTTATCATGGTCAACACAAATAACCTAATTAACAAGCATAAGGTCATCACTCTCCTAGTAGTCCTTTTTATCTCACTAGTAGTCTCTAAGGCCCTAGTCATATGACAATACAACCAATGTGACCACACTAGTAGGTGGGTTGTTCCTAGGGCGACTAACTCATCGTCTTAGAATGCAGTGTAGTGAGGCTGACTATGAAATGACAAGGCCATGGTAAAAGTATACTTAGTTACTATGCGCACTCATATGAATGTCTATGATATGCAATGCTTATGCAAACACATAATTTTTTTATTTTTGATAGTTTACGTAGAAAATTAATTTAAACATAACTATAATATAACGACTCCTAGTAATGCATAAATCTTTCCTAAGTTGAACATAGGTGATCAGGCTATGTCTAACTGAGGTCTAATGATGAAATACTCAGCTTAGTTATACTATTGATACGTTCAGTGCTTTTAAAAGTCATTTCCATATTTTGGCTACAGTTTGGGTCTTCCAAGGGAAAACCGGTGTTCTTTATAACCTATGGCCTTGATATCAAAATCTGTCACACCCCGCCACGGCGGAATCACGAGGTACGACAGCTCAAGGTTTCATAATGTAAGTTAAAAGATCACACCAACCATAGACATTAAAAAGTAGTGCGAAATAAAACATGTTTTTAACATTAATCCAAAAGAAACGACAGGTTTTTGAAAATATTCCCAAAATACACACCATAGTTTTGAACTTCAAAATATGAAATGCAGCCACACATACATCTCCTAAATGCCAACCTTACTTACCGGCAAGGTGGAAAAAATCATGAATCATTAGCCGGGCGGTCGACCACCTTGTAGCTTGTAATCGGTCTAGGCGGGATTAATCGGTGATTAATCGGATTGGCATTTCTGGCAAAATTTGGGTATTTTCGGTAAGTTTTGTGTATTTCTAGCGAGTTTTAGGTATTATTGACAAGATTTTTTCTATAAAACAACTTGTACTAGATTTAAACAGTTACTATAAGTGATCACAACAAGTTTACGGTGAGTTTTAGGTACTTTCGGGAATATAAGAAGGTTTCCAGCAAGTTTGATCGTCGTTGGCCATTGTTGACCTATTTGTTTGACCTTGTTACCTAAATCGGCAAGGTCGATGGCCTTGTAGCACCTAGGCGGTGATTAATCGGCCTTGTAGACCTTTTTTTGCAACACTGCTTACCAGGACCTGAAAAGCATGCCAAAATAAAAGGTCAACTATTGAAATAGTTGGTGAGTTCACAGGTTTTCAAGAACAAAAGAAAATTAAAGTAAAATGTTATCACAATAAAAACGCTATCAGTCCGCATAATGGATGAGTAAATAGTCACTTGCATGAAGTACAACGTTCTCAGAGTAAAATAGTTTCAATTCGTACAGTGGATTAGTAAATAGTTACTTGTAAGGAGTACAACGTTCTCAAAGTAAAATAATATGAACCATATATTGTTACGAACCCATCACATACTAGGCTCGTAGCAAATGGGTTTAAGATAAAATATAGTTCAATCAAAGAGAAAGTAATTGGTTGTATAAGATGCAAAAATGTAGGTAGTATACATAAATGTCAATGCAATTGAGGCCACTACTTAACCCGGTTTCGTCGTTGTTGTACCCGAAACCCTTATGCTCTATCACTAACATGGGTAAGGTGATACCATGTACTCCCGTTAAAGGGGGGGTAAGGGATTAGACTCTCCCTAAATAGCGCTATCTATAAATATCCACGACTCGATTCCCATTACAATGGGAGGGAGTTAATAAGTAGAGTAGTTACGGGGACTTAAATGATAATACTCAAGCATCAAACATATAGCATACATACCAATTGGCATAAGTAGCGTAGCAAAAGTTCCACAAGTTCTTAAAAGTAAAACTAATTTAGTTAAAGTATAAAGTCATGCTCTTATAAAGTTGCAAAAAGAAGTTTATAAGATTGCAGCAAAAGAATTTATAAGATAGTAGCAAAATAGTTTATAAGATAGTAGCAAAATAGTTTATAAGATAGTAGCATGCTTTTCCCCCAAAATATGTAAATAACAAAAAAGGGGCTGTGAAAACTCATAATTATGGATAATGAAGCACACAAATTGTTAATACAAATAATGTCTAAAAACGTTATTTATATTTTTCGACCTCTCAACGTTTTGATAATAACAAAATGTAAAAACGTTTACAATAAAAATAAACGTTTACAAGTTATTAAATGTAAAATTTCATTTCTAAGACTAGTGATCACTTAAGGTATGGACAAACAAATTAATTAAGCATGATTATTGATCAAAAAAATATTTTTCTCTTAATCCTCACTTTTAATTCTACAAAAGTATTTTCTCAAAAATACATTTACAAAATATTCTCTAATTAAAATAAAAAGTTTTAGTAAAAACTTAAAATTTGAAATTCAAATTCTCCCCCAAAACGGAAGCTTCTACACCAGATACAACATTCCCCACAAAAAGACAAAAAAAAGAGCAGAGTCTAGGCGGCGGCCCTATTATATATAAGGGACCGCCGGGATCGCCCCCAGAGAGCCGATGGGATTCACTGGCTATAAATACTGCTCCATTCCCAGCAGAAAAACCTTCCTCTTTGTACGAAATTTTTCAGTCTTTTCTTTCTCTCTCTAAACCTTCTTTCTCTCACTAAAACTCTTGATCACTAACATAC
>BQNB010122022.1:4065-20357 GCA_026074375.1 Tanacetum coccineum
AAACGAAGATGAATGTTTTGACTCGGGGGGAGGTGAAAATGTTGTTTTTCTAAATGTTGAAGAGGACGATTCCTTCACATTTTCCATCCGTCCTTTTCTCCCATTTGTAACCTACCATGAGGTTTCTCCCTTACTTTCCTCCACCAAAAATGAGGATACCATTTTTGACCCCGGCATCTTCACTTAGAGCCGGTGGCCTCTCATTGGGATGGAACTTTCATGTGCTTTAATGAAAGCCCGATTGAGATTTTCTCTTCCATCTGTTCTCCATAAGGACGAATTAATTCAGGGATCGAGTCAAGCTTGTGACTCAGTGACCAAAAACAAGCTGCTTCGTGGGAGTTCACCCCATGCTTATCCATTTTCTTAAATAATGTGTTGTGATGTGTTGTGGCTATCCTCTTCCGGTTTCTTGTTGTTTGTTGTTTGTTGTGATTTTTGCAGGATTGGCCCAACAATTTCTGAAGCCTCTCATGTCCGGTGTTGTATCCCGTTTCACTCGATCTTCTCATCCTTTGTTTGAAATTAGTTTGGGGAGATCAGATATCCTTTCATCATTATCGATTCACGTTTATCTTTGCATAATTCATAAACGGCTTAGATTTTCGTAGAGACCCGACTTTAAACATTGAGGACAATGTTTTGTTTTAGTTTGGGGAGGGAATCTATCGATTTGATGTTACCTGCTTATTGTTTTGTTCTCACGTACCCGTTTTCCCACAAAAATAGCAAAAATTTTAAATTTTTAAGTTCTTATTTGCCATATTAGTTTTCATATAAAAAAAATAATATTAAAATAAAAATAAAAATAAAATAAAAAAAATATAAGTGTTAAGACACAAATGTAGGTTTTCCGTTGGTAAGAATAAGAAGTAATTTTTGACCTGATCGTACGTGTAGAGTTCTAGCTTTCTCCCTTAACAATTAATGATGATAGTTTGTGCTAGTCTCATGTAGACTTTAAACATGCTAGACTTGAAATCATTAGTAAATGAAAACTTGTGCTAATCTCAAGTAGATTTTAAATATGCCGAGTTGGATTTTATATAGGCTAAGTATTTGCGAATTTCTTTATTAGAGATTTTAAATTGCAAAGAATAAGAGATGATAGTGTTGATTACGAATTAGGATGCTAAACAAAGTTTATTTGGAAAACTTAAAGGCTTATAAGAATAACTTGTGGTTTTTCTTCCCCGGAGTTCTTAAAATGATTAATTATACGTGTTCTCTTTAATTTTTACAAACTAGAGTTTTACTCTTTAAAGTCTAATCAACATATTTAGAGAAAAAGCTTTATCGATGATGAGTCAAACATCATTGGTAAATAAGAATTTTAGTTCGAGTTTATACTTTGGTTTTCTTAAACGAAATTTTTCTATTTGCAAAAATAATGTGTTAAATTAATTAATTGATATATTTTGTTATAAAAAAATAATAAAATAAAATAAAATAAAATATCTATAAAAATGTAGTTGGTGAATAAAAAGGATGCAAGTTATAAATCCTTAGTGTTAATAATTAATATACAAACTCCATCGCAATAAAGTACATGGGCATTTGTCGGTTCGCTCCCGATGTGACATCGAAAGAAAGGGTAGAGGATGTATATTTAGGGTTGGTATCATAATAAGTACACGAGCTCTTGGCGTAGGCGTGGCCGATGTGTCGTCGAAAGAAAAGTGATACCGATTCCTAGCCTAATAATGTAAATAATAAATAATAATGTTGCAAGTTAGAAAAATAACTGTAAAAGTTTCTTTTCTAAAACAAGGTATTCTTTTGAACTAGGTTTGCAAAAGTCTCCAGGCTTTATCATCGGAGTTCATGCGTTTCGATTTATTCTCCGGAATGGGGTGTCAAAGCCTAACACTTTCCGATGACGGTGGGATGCTAGAGAAGAAAGTCATTCATGGGACAAGTGAACCAATAATGTCTTAGCTAAGGAGGTTTTTGTTTGCTTTGAGTTGTGATTCTACTAAGTGATTAACATATTAGCCCAAAAGAAAAAAAAAAAAAGCACCACTTTGTGTTTTATTTTTTTTATTTTTGTGTAAAGCTTCGGTCGGATTTCAATATCTAAATATGTGGATTTAATGGTTTAAATTAATTTGAACACACACCACTTAATATCGGATTTATGTCGGGAGAAGAGAATGTCAAAGGTGTAAATTATAAGTAGTCTTAGCATCTTAGCTCGTACTTAACGGTGATCTTATTTTTAAGTTTAGCAAGGGAAAAGTAAAAAATCAGGAATGATGAAGTTATCTTTTAGACACTTAATTGTGCTTTTTATTCTATGATCCTAAAAGTTACCAATGAGGTAATGAAAACATTACATTATGTCAACACAAATAAGTTGTAGTTAGGTAGATAATTATCAAGAAAAACCATAAAAAGAGAAAAAGTTTTGAAAATGGGAATTCGGGTGTTTTATAACTTGTGATCTCTTAGCTTTCTCAACAAAAATCTTTGCTACTTTTCAAAGGTTTAGTTTGGGGAAGTTTCAAGGTTTTTGGTTATAAGGCATGTGATATTGCGTAAGGACACACAATCGTTTAGTTTGGGGAATTTTGATAAGTGTTAAATACACATATTCATTTATACCTAAAATGGCCCAAATAAGCCCAAAACAGACCAAAAATGGCAAAAATATGCTTGTATTTGTGTTTTGTGTATGCAGGTACGGATATATAAAAAATCACATGAAAACCATAAAAAACGGGCAAACCCGGACACGAGAACGGAAGAGTGAATAAAAGCCAGAAGCAAAGCCTAGAAAAGTCAACCTCCAGTCAATCTTGGTCAACAGAAGTTAATCACAAAGGACAAAATCCAAAATATTCCACTTTATTCCTCCAAGTTTCAAAAAAGTCCACAAATGGTCACTAAGCCTAAATGGGCCTCACCCGATCCAAAAGCCCAATAAACCAAAGCCTATTTACCTTTTATCAAACCACAAGGACCATTCTTGGTGTTTCCTAAACTCCTTTTACACTACACCTTTTATAAATAAAGAAAGGGACCAAAATTGCAATTTGCCTAAAGTTTAAAAATAATTAACCCTTTTGACAGTTTAAAAAAGGCGCGAATAGTGGTTACTATTCATCATTAGCTCACCTAAGCATCAAAGCCACGTGGAGGTCAATTCAAGTGATCGCATACAAGATGGCAGGGAGAGATTAGTCAAATCAAAGCATCTCATTAGCTCACCTAAGCATCAAAGCCACGTGGAGGTTGAGAAAGCATAAAGGAATGAGGATTTTGCATTGGATTCACTCAGTAAACTAGCATAAGCTGTCACATCATGAGAATGACAGCTTGGCAATCCTTGAGCATCCACATTTGATCCAACGGCTTACAATAGCCATTAAATGATTAAAGAAATGATTGGCTAGTATTGATTGGAGCGTGGGCATCAAGCAAGGCCTAGAAGCTTCTCAGCAAGGCTATAAATAGGCCTCACCTCTCACACACATGGGAGGACTTAGCTTGTAATTTTTTAGCTTATAAATTTAGCTTATGTAGCTTTTTTTAATGTAATTTTCTTTTAATTATTAAGCTCTTGTAATTTGTTTTTCTCAAATATTGTAACCTGAATTTCATAATTTATATAAGCTGATTTTCATTAAATCCTATCTTGATCTTAAGTTTTATGATATAATGACTTAAATATGCCTATAAATTCTCATAAGCTCTTTCAAGCTACTACAAGCTATATTAAGCTCATATCATTCAAAATCCTTCTAAACTGTTGCAGTAATGGTGATTGGAGACATGGTTTAGAGTTGAGGGCAACATATAGGTTTTATAAGAAATAAGCTTGAAATAAGCTTATTGGGCTTAAGCAATAAGCTTAGGCTCTGGATTAAGCTCTGCTAAGAGCTTATAAACCTCTGTTTAGCTGAGGTTTAGAGGTATCAACTTTTCCCTTTTATTGCTTTCTTAATTAGTAGCTTTAAAATCATAAAAAATATATTTTGATTTTGCTTATCTGCTTATTAGCTTATTGATTGTGCTTATTTGATTTCTAATTGCTTAATTGTGCTTAGTTTAATCTTATTTTGCTTTATAATCATCTGTTTTAGTTTAAATAAAGTAGATTATAGTTTTTCTTAAATATTGTCATAAAACTTAAAAATCCTAAAAATTAGTTAGATTAGTTAATTAGATCTCTGTCTAAGCTATTTTAATTGATAGTTTATGTTTAATAGGTTAACTATAAGATAGTTTTTATCTGGTAGTGAGTACTTGTTAAAAAGAGTTTTCAAAGGTTAGATGTTAAATTTGATCAAGTTTGGGCTTAAAATTTGTGTTTCAGCACTAGGGGAGATCTCTCCCTAAATTTTGTTAGTTAAAAATTAAGTCAGGCCTTTCTAGGTTTGAAATTTGTTTGTTTCAAGCTCAAATACACTCATTGAGTGTATCAAGTGCACTTGGTACAACCTTTGTCTCATACATTTGTGCTTTTGTCCTTCTGTCATTTGCACTAGCAGTGATTTCAAATTAGTTAGAATTTTTAGGTTTTTAGTATTTTAAATTTAAGTAGCTTATAGATAAGGTGTAGCTTAATATAGATTAAGACTAAGATTTCATTTCTAGCTTTAGTCCTAGGGTGCATTTGCTTCTTTAAAGTCATCAAAAATCTTAGAAACACCAAAAATAGCAGCTTCTGCCCTTAGCTTTTAAATTTATGATTTCTAGATTTAAGTAGTAGTTTTATAGTTTAAATCATTTGTCTATAATTAGGTTTCTTACTTTGCAAAAGTTCAGGATCTCAATTAGCTTATAGCTCTTTCTAGCTTAAATTGTTTTTGGACTTTTAGTGTTTAGTTTTGAGTTTGTCAGTTTTTATCATAAATTTAGTTTTAGTTTTCATATAGTTTAAGATTAGTCACTGCTTATTCTCCATTTCCAACTTCATTTGCTAGCTTAATTTTTGCTTAAAAAATAGCTCAAACAGCCAAAAATACAAAAACAATAGGAATTAAGTAGTTTCTTAAATTGTTAATTTTAGCTTAAGGAATTTGTTTTTATAGCTTAAATAGATAGCTTACTAGTAGTTGTATAAGTTCTCAAAAGCTCATAATCTAGTTTAGCTTATTAGGTAATTTAGCTTAACTAAATTTTGTGCATTTTTGCTTATTGTCTGAGTTTGCTTATTTTATCATCATTTTTAGTGGCTTAAATGTATCTCCAGCTCTTTTCTCCTTTAATATTAAGTTCATGCACATCATAAGCTTTACTAAGCTTCTTTTGTTTTAAAAAATAAGCTTAAATTAAGCTTTTTACAAGCTTTTAAGTAGAAGCAAGGTCAAAACACCACTTTCTGATACAACAGCTTTGATAAGCTATTTTTGAGCTTATTAGTTAGTTTCAGCTTAGGTCTCTTTTATTAAAATAGCTTAATTTTGTGTCCTTTTTAAGTCCTAGTATTTAGTTTTTCATAAAAGTCAAAAATAAAATAAAAAGAGCAAAAAGGGGTTGCCCACACTCGAACCCACGACCTCACACTTACAAGCCATACATGTTAACCAGTTTGCTACAATAGCTCATCCATCATAGTTTCTTTCCATCAAATACTTGTACACGTTTTACTTTCCCTTTTCATTTATAAGCCGTAGCATAGTAGGGCTTATTTCGAGCTTATTAATTAAGCTGAGTCCTAGGTTCTAATTTTCCTAGCTTCTTTGTAACCTTCTTGATTTTCCCTGAATTTTTGGTAATTTTCCATTAAGCAGTTTATTTTTAATAATTTTTCGAAAGTTAAAATCTTAAAAAATCAATAAAAAATAGAAAAAATTTCAGAAAAATACAAAAAATAGTTTTTTTTCCTAAAATTTTCTTTTGTCCTGCCTTAGGTTTAGAAATTTAGTTTACATTTTTAGGAGTAAAATTTAGTTCACTTGCTTAATTGTCGCATTTTATTTGTTTCCCGTTATTTGTTAAGTGCTTTAATTGTTTTTTTTTAATTGCTTGTTTTTAATTAAGTAGTTATAGAAAACCCAATCAATCTTCGAACCCATTCAAATCAGTATCCAATATCAAGCGAGGTTTCAATTTCTCAAATCGTTGGGAAAACGACCCGGGAAATCATACTTTCCGGTTAACATACGTATATTATATATTATATATATATATATATTTTAAAGAGTGAATTTTCCTTAGGGAATTTTCTTAATTGCTCTTGTTGAAATATTATATATTATTAGTATATTTTATACCGTATCAAATTTTTGGCGCCGCTGCCGGGGATTTGAGTTAACGAATCTCTCGTTTTGTGTTTGTTGATAAGATTTGAAGATCCTTTCGTCCCCGAGAGTTTCATTTTTGTTAAAAAATTTCAAAAATCCAAAAAAAAAATCGAATATTATTATATATTTTATAGTATAAAAAATGGTTGGGATAGACACTTACCATTGGTAGAATTTTCGTATAACAATAGTTAACATACCAACATTAAGGCTGCTCCATTCGAGGCATTGTATGGGGGCAAGCGTCGATCACCTATCTGCTGGGCTAAAGTTGGAGATAGTCAGCTCACTGGCCCAGAGATCATCCACGAGACGACCGAGAAAATAGTTCAAATAAAGAGTCGTATCCAAGCCGCCCGTGATCATCAAAAGAGCTATGCCGATGTAAGACGAAAACCTCTTGAGTTTCAAGTAGGAGATAAGGTCATGTTGAAAGTATCGCCATGGAAGGGAGTGATACGTTTTGGCTAACGGGGAAAGCTGAACCCTCGTTATATTGGACCTTTTAAGATCATTGCCAAAGTAGGAACCATCGCCTATCGTCTTGAACTCCCAGAGAGGTTGAGTAGAGTTCATAGTACGTTTCATGTCTCGAAATTAAAGAAATGCATGGCTGATGAACCGCTTGCTATACCATTGGATGAGATCCAAGTTGACGACAAACTACACTTCGTCGAAGAACCTGTCGAAATCATGGACCGTGAGGTCAAGAGTTTAAAGCAGAGTCATATTCCAATCGTTAAGGTACGCTGGAACTACAGGAGAGGTCCTGAGTTCACCTAGGAGCGTGAAGACCAAATGCAAAAGAAGTACCCGCATCTTTTCTCGAATTCTGCACCGGTGGCAGATACCACGTCATGAGCTTTGAGGACAAAGCTCTTCTAACGGGGAAAGAATGTGACACCCCAAGAATTTTCGTCCAATAAGTTAGCCGTTTCCATTTAGCAATTTGAATTTTTAAAGTTTCGTTTAGCTTTTGCGTGTAACCGGGAAGTATTTCCGCTTTTATCTAAGAATCATCTCCGGGAGCGAACCGAGATACCTAAAGTTGTAGTATTTTGGCAATAGCCACATTTTTACATTTTATGGCAATATTTAAAATTTCATAATTTTCGGTGATACCATTATTCGTTTCGTTACTTACGTAAATCGTGGTTTACTTATAACATAAGCTTATGCATGCAAGACTTGGAAGTTAAATCAAGTGGGAAGAACTAGCAAAATAAAATAAAGAAAATTAGTTGGTCCCCCCTCCCTTTGTCTTGTTCGGCACAAACAAACACCCCATGCACCTTGGTGAGCAAGTTTGAATTCAAAATCAATAAGACAAGCCTTGATCACATGTTTAGCTCTAACTTGAATTTGATTGGAGGATCAAATTGGTCCCCTCTCTTCCCTTGTCTCTTGTACACGACACACACACAACACACACTTAGTGTGTGAAGTAAACTTTGTATTATTTATATCTTGTTGCTTCCATTTTCTTATTCATAACACACACACTAAAAATTTAGTTTTCTCTCTTCTTCTTTGCCTTCTTTTGTTCGAACCACCCAAGAAACACACACAATTTCATAATTTTTCATCTTTGATCAAAAACACTTGAAGATTTATTGAAGGTTTGATCATTTGTATCATCCGGGTATTAATTAAACAACATTTGGGTTGTTCTAATCTCATTCTTCCTTCTAAAAACCTTCCAACTTTGTAAGTCTTCAAATTCTTAAATAACTTGTACTTTCCTTATCATCTTGATGCATACATGCTAGTTGTACAACTTATTTTGTGAAAACAAGATTTTAAAACTACATAAACCCTAAAAGGGTGTATATATGGTTCGAAAAATATATATAGAAATATAAGAAAATCTTAGTTTTGTGATCGTGGTTATTTTCGTGTAATAAAAATAGTATGCTATAGCTTATTTTATTCGGCTTATTGTAATAAGCTTTTGGAAAAGCTTATTTTGATTATCTTGAGCTTATTAGGGCTTATATTTGGTTCGGCCAAACTAGAAAAGAAAGAAGAAATATTTGTTTAGCTTATTTTGGTTTGACTTATATTTTATTAGCTTATTTTCTAGCTTATTTTGAAAGGACAAACGATAAACTTATTCGACTTAATAAATAAGCTCGAATATACTTTATTAGGGCTTATAGCCGCGTCCCACATACAAGACCCAACACCATGAGCTTATTTTTGAGCTTATATGGTTCGGCTTATTATACTTGGCTTATTGTGAGCTTATTGATAGCTTATTTTTAGGTCACGTGTTTATTGCTTAATGCTTTGCTTATCGGATTAAATGGATAAGTAAAACTACATTTTCGGACTTAACGGGCCAAGGCCCAACATAAATACAAAACACCAAGGCGTAAAGCTACGGTGTAGCTTATTGGATAAGTTCGCGAATAGCTTATTTAATAGTATACGATTTAGATGCGTTACGTTTAATTATTTTTAAACGTTGGACGTTGCAAATAATAATGGATTTGATGATGTATAATTTGTAATTATGAAAAGTGGATTGAAAGTGGTTTGAAAATGGTTTTAAATAAAGTCTAAGACTTTGGAAAAACGTGTAAACACGAACGGGTCATGCCGAAATTTTTATAAATCACTATACTTAGTAAATACTAGAAAACGTACATGGTAAAGTGAGATACGAGAATTTAAATTAAGTGACGAACAATATATATATAAAAATATATATAAAATATATATTTTTACTTAGACGTTATATATCTATGTAATATTAAAATACATATTATTTCTACCCATTTACTTACGGAAATATTTTATTACTACACGATCACAAACGTTAATTTTTAGATATATATTAACAAAAGTACACTAGTATACACCTATGCATTTTCCATAAATTCACTTCGATCCGATATTAAATCAAACGTCCATTTCATAGGTTGCTTTCGTATATCATCGTTCGTTACCGAGTGAATTATTTCTAGACTATTCACTACCTCAATTCACTAAATCAAGGTGAGTTCATAGCCCCACTCTTTTACTCGTTTTGAATAAATGTTTTATAACTTGGGGTGAGAAACATTGCTTGTTTTTAAAACTGGACACAAGGACTATACGTGAGATTTCCCTATTTACGTGTTGCCTAAGTAGCATTTAGACCTCAATTGCCCGAACTATCATGAACTGTCAATTTCTTGACCGGAGGACCGGTCGAGGGAGCGCGAGTGAATAAATAGATCTATTGGGACTAATTATCCCTATCCGGGTGAGTAGCGCTCACTACCCACGGGGCTCCCGATTAAACGGATATATGTCATGTCGAAACTGGTTAGGTGGTCTTTGGTCGGACACCTGTAAGGGCAAGCAAATACTTATAGCAATGTACATGCTATCTTTCATTATTAGCTTCAGTGTCATGAGCTTAGTGCAACGTAAATACCTTTTTATGTGAAGTTGTATCTGTTATAACTGTCGCATACGTTTTGATATCTTGTGGTCCACTATAACATCGTTTGAACTAAACCTATGAATTCACCAACTTTATGTTGACGTTTTAAGCATGTTTTTCTTAGGTGCTTAGCATGGAAGTCGTTGTTTGAACTATATGAAGCCTATTGCCCAACCAGTTTTCTATATTTTATCTATGTTTATCTTAAATACCATTGCTGAACTTATTTAAGCTTCCGCATGTTGTGTTTTAAACCTTTTAAATTTGATTGATGTAAACTTATTAATATTTTAAATTTATGCAACGGTTTTTATTTTTCAAACGTACCCTTAGAGGTCGTTCTTTATGCTTTGTACTCGAAATAGCCATGGACATCACGCCCCCGGACGCCAAATCGGAAGGGACCCTATTTGGGGGTGTGACATGAGGTCCCAAGTTCGATTCCTGCTAGGTGCAAAAAACTCTAAAGTGGCCATGCCAACCTCTTGAAAAGGGATGGCTTTACGTGGTTTGAGTGTGTGTGGCGGTGGGTTCAAACCCCATGGATTAGTCAGCCTAAAGAGCGAAAACCATGGTTACCAAAAAAATACATAAGCACAAGATATAAGAGATCAACCTCTACATGAGTCGTTTAAAAGATACTCTCGTTGCTACATTAATAAAAAATAAGTTTTAAAACAAGTAGTCCTAAAGTTTGCATCAAAAAAATTCATAGTTATAAATACAACGAGAATAATTTAGTGCAAGTGAAAATCCATGAAAAATAGACTTGATAAATGAGGACTCCAATGCACTTCAATAACGTCAGTCTGAATTAAGCACCTGAGAAATACATGCTTAAAATGTCAACATAAAGTTGGTGAGTTCATAGGTTTAAGTAAGTAGTAAGTGTGGACCGCAAGATTTTATGAGTATAACTATTGCAACACATACAATGTTACAAAAGTAATTACGATTTCGTTAAACTCATGAAACCAAAGCTAAACAATTTTGTGTATGCAAAGTAAATTGCCCGTGTAGGTGTCCAACCCGAGACACCCTTCGGACATGGTATACGTTTGTTAGTTCGGTAACTCCAAAACAAGTAAGCGCTACTTATTCGAACAGGAATGTTAATCCTAATAGATCTATTTATAACACTCGCGCTTACATAAAGTAATTAACGGTTCATGATAGTGGGCATAGTGTGTTATCGCTACTTAGGCTAATCCGTAATTATTTAAAATGTACTTGCGTCCATAAGTAAAAACAAGCAATGTATCTCACCCCGAGATTTGTAAAAAATTGTAAACAAGTTAAAGCGGGGCTATAAACTCACATTAAGTAGGAGTAATGATTCGGGAATAAGTTAATCAAGTGAAACGGTACAACGGTTCCGAAACGCGACCTAATTAATAACTGGTCGATTTAGAATTATGCAAATGTAGTGACATGATGCATATGTATTTTAATAACCTTGTATCACCATCTAAATGTTTGTGTTTTTAGTTTTATAAGTCAAAATAAGCTTTACGTCAAGTTCGCTATTTATTTCCATGTTTATATACTTTACAATAATTTTCAAGTACCCATCTTTAATAAATCGTAACTCGCTTGTTTCTTGACATTTTTGAAAACTTCCGACTTGTATGAAAAGTATTTAGATAATACTACAACATTTCTTAAGGACTTTATAGCTCATTCGGACTTCAAAATGCCCAAAAATGCCATTAAAAGTAGTCGATCGTCTCACTTTTATAATAAAAATAATTGTTGGAATTTTATAAAAACTCTGAGTTTTTGTCGAACTTTGAAAGGCCGTAAATTCTTCGTTATAAGGATTCACAACGCGTGCGAGTACAACTTTTAATCGTGATATTGAGGACTACAAAAAGTCTTTTAGGAGATTCCCTTGGCACGGACCAGAAATGGGTCAAAAACACGTCCGAAATTTCTGGTTAGCAAAAATATAAGTGCACTTTTTCCGGAAAATGACTAGTTTTTACCCGATTTTCATTTGGTCATAACTCACTCGTTTTAAGTGCGTTTTTAATGATCCGCATATCCACGCAAAGGTGTTTAAGTCTACTTTCTATTAATAGAGCCCTCGGTTAGCCAAACTGAGACCTACTGTCCCGAAAACACTAAAAACTATTCTTATCAGCAAGTATATATTTTCTAGTTTATCATATTATTTCACCAACAAATCACAACTCCATACTAACCTAGTCCCTTCCACTAATCTTCATCATTTCGCCAATATAACAACAACTCCATACTAACTTAATTCCTTCCACCAATTTATCAAGAACAACAAAAATAATACAAGAACATAATCATATGATAACTTTTAAACTAGTTTTATTTTATAAACAATCTTTTTAACAACAACTATATTAACATCAAACAATACATAAAATAACAAGAACATGTTTATTGAGTTTAGAATAATATTTTTAACATCAAACTTATAATATTTTCTCAAGAATACATTTAAGGTTTTTGCTAGTTTTTTTTTAAAAATAATTTACACAAACATGATGGTGATATTTGTACATGTATGTAGTGATGATATAAAATATATGTACGAAAAGAAAAACATGAGATGATGATGAGAACCTTAACAAGATGATGAGAAGATATTAGCAAGGATCACACACTAACAACCCAAGAACTTGAATATCTGAACACCTTAACCCTTATCTCCTTTGTAAAATACTTATATAAAATCAAAAACAATGTTTTCTTGCTCTTGTGAGTTTGACCGTGGGTTATGATGCACCAAAGGAAGAGAGAAAATGTTTTTCTTGCTAAGTGAGAAGTGAGAATGTTACTAGTTGCTTTTCTTTTTCAAATACACTTAAGGCATGGTTTAAAGTCACTTTAGGCATGCATAGTAAGGATTTAACAAAAAAATGTATGTTGTGTGATGTTGCTTCTCTTGTGGCCGGCTACAAGGACCAAGAAAATGGTTAGGTAGAGTTTTGTGAGAGTAAACTTCATCACATGTTTACATAGAAAGCATTAGGTCTTAATATGACATTGTTTAGTATCAAAAATGTTGCACTTACCCTATTTAGAAGGCTTATGGGCGGTAAAAGAAGAAACAAAAAGAAAACATTTAAATTTTTTTGTATAAATGTATATATATGTATAAGTATAGAAGGGCGGTGAAGCTTAATGCATGCATGCATAGACTAAATAGTAAAACGTAAGCGTTTACATAAAACTTGCAAAATAAGCGCGTTGACATGTAAATTATACTGTTAAAAGTCATATAACACGTATTTGACATAAACTAATTTAGGTTTAATGCCGGTTTACGTTTAAAGTTGTTTTTCGGGTTACGCGATTTAACTTAACGATTACATGTAAAAGTAAATATGTGAACGTCAAAAGTGAATAGTTTCAAGTTTATAAACATGTAATGACCTGGAAAATACGAGTTGTCACACCTTAACCCTACACTTAACGTTACAACCTTTTAAAGACCTCTTTGATAATAAATTCCTAGGTGATTATGCCAAAGTGGTGGAGGTTTTGATCCTTTATCAAGCTTAAAGTAATCTATATGCTATGACAGATAGTGAGTGTTTATTTTACCGTTTCCTATTATTATAATTAATTATGCACCCGAGAGAAAAAGAGATTCCAAACACTTATATGAGGAGCTAGTATATGATTCCGTGCTTTTAATTACAAGGTTAATCTGGTTGTGCCATAAATCATCTTTATTTAGTAGGTTAAATGCCTCCGACTTTGCTATTTACTAGGTAGAAAAGCTCTTTTTCTTAAGGACAAGCAAATCCCAAGTGTAGGGTTATTTGATGAGGTGTAACACTTTTTGGGGTCATTTAACCCCTGAAATCATGCAAATACGCCCAAATATTGCACTTAATCATTTCTTTTTGTTATTTTAGCATTAGGGAAGCACTTGAAAGAAAAGCATGTGACTTGGGCTCGATTCGAGAAGAAATTGGACAAAAAACAACTTTTCAAGCTGGCGACTCCCATCTTGACGCCTTCACCAAAAGTGCCTAGAAAGTGGAATTTTGGACGAAAAGTGTGACTTTTCAGGTGGTGGAGACGGAGTCACAAAAACCTTTTGACGCCGCCAGGATTGCATAGCGACGACGCCACCAAGCGTAGCAACGGCGTCACGATAGCCGAAAAGAACAAACCCTTAGAAGATTCGACGGGCTGACGGCGTCACAAACCCTAGCGACGCCGTCAAAGCCCAAAAACTATATATACAACCCCTTTATTCTCATAATTCATGTGGAAACAGGGGAGAACTTTTAGTGCAGCTATTTTGGTTGATTTTTAGGGTTTTCTAACCCTCTTGTACTTACATACTCACATGTTTAACCGAAGTGAAGTCTCTTTATGTATTTAATTATTCAATATGTCTATGTATTGTTCTTCACTTTCTATTAACATGTTAGGCTAAATTAATTAGTGTTTGCTTATGATTGCATTAAACCTAGTTTGTAATCTCTGATTTTATTGCTTCTTGTTAGTGGTGTGCGCATTAGGCTCTAGAAAACTAGCTATAAGATATTACATTAGTATAGACGTCTATGGAAACAAGATTAGGTTAGATGAAACCTACAACTAAGTTCTTTATAACTAGCTGATTTTAGGTAGATTTCTTCTTAAGTATTTATTACGCGTGATTAACTATTGGGAGGAAGCGTGTTTGATAGGTAACGCCCGACTAGGTTGTCACGTATAATGCGAGCTTGACCAACTCGTTGTAGAATTAGGGGAATACTTACACATTACACTAACGAGGGTCACAGGCAATAAGTTAGAGAAAGCAACTAGGGAGTAATGCATGATTAAGTGAGCACGTTTGTTTACTTATACGAGTTTCCTACCAATTTACATTTCTTGCATTTAGGAGTAGTTAGTAATTTAGTTTAAAAACCCCTCTTCAAAAATCGAGATTTATTTGCTTTCTAAAAAACATAAAAAAAAATACTCTTCCTTCAACCTTTAGACCAAACCTACCTTACTATTCCCCTAGAGAATGTTAAATCCCCAGAGTCTTGCCTATACTACACTACAACTATTAGGTACTATGCCTAGGAGGATTGTAAAACTTCTTTGGGAGTATTACAACCCGCCGCATCAGTTTACTTAGGTGATCACGTAGGTGCGTTTCTAACCAATCCGCAATTAAATAAAGAGAATACTTACACATTACACTAACGAGGGTGACATGCAACATGTTAGAAGGATCAAGTAGGGAGTAATGCATGATTAAGTTATAACACCCCCAAAATTAGGTCGCAGCAGAATTATGTCCGGGAGCGTTACTTCATAATACTATTGCACAAGATATGAGAGAATGACCTCTAAATGAGTCGTTTGAAAAGTAATCTCGTTGATTTTCTTAAAATTGAAACTGATATGACATTTGTCCCATAATTGCATCACCATGAAAAGCTTGAAAGCAATCCAACGAGATTTGATCATTTGAATGTAAGTATAAATCCATGAATGTAATCTTGTAAAGTTTAGACTCCAATGCACATCAAGTAAGCCAAACATCTAATTCACCTGAGAAAAACATGCTTAAAAGTTTCAAAATAAAGTTGGTGAGTTCATAGATTTTTGTAAGTATAAATATTGGATCAAAGATTTGTAAAGCATGTATGACCATTTCAATCTTTATAATAGTCACCAAAATATAAGTATAAAAGTTAGAGTCAAAGATGTGTATGTGATGTGCTGTCGTGTAGGGTCAATTTATTGATTACCAAGTTTTAAATTTATATTTAGCCGACTTATCCTAAAATAACACTTTAACGAGCAGTGTACCCGATCGGGTGAAGTTTCGTGGTAAGTAGGGTGTCGAACACTAAGAGCGAGGTCGTTAACCTTATATTTTATTAGTATTTTAATTAATCTAATTAAGTTAATTCTAATTACTTGTTAAACCTATGCTAAAACTAGTTCTAATGATAATGAGGGGTTTTCAGCCTGAGAGACTGGCACAGGTTTTATAGTGACAATAATCAATTCTAAACACAATAAACATGCAAGAAAACAATTAGAAGATAAAAGAGCGGTACAAGCCAAATGATAGAAAACTGTATTAGCCATATTAAATCCGAGTTAAATGCTGGGTTGTTTGTTTAGTGTAATGATTTCTTATCTCGAAGCGGTATATCATTCTTAAGACTTAGGCGGGACATCATCCTAAGACCTAGACACATTGAATCCTATTACAATTAACGTATCTGCATAAAGCATCCTTTTAGTTTACTTATAATCTATCTAGGGATTAAAGCAATGGTGATCTTATTAAACCCTAGCCCATCAGGACTTTACCCACTTACTTTTTGACGGTATTTTATAAACTGGTAGTTCACTGTTCAAGTCTTTATCAATTAATTAAGAACATACTTGTTGAAACATACGGGTCATCTGCCGGTCCAACTAAGCTCATAATTTAAAGACAAAGATAGAACATTATTTGTAATCCTATTAGTCCAGTAATATAAAACACGATATGGAGAGCCGTCACAGTATCTAGTTCACATGTTAGGCATAACTAGACCCAGTTGAATGATAGGTCGCATATTCAAACACGTAGACAAGTATCATGTGATAAACATAAT
>BQNB010122023.1:0-20356 GCA_026074375.1 Tanacetum coccineum
AAATGCATCGCGTTGTTCTTTCTCCTGAGCTGTCATCTTGGTTACCATCAACGTAGCCAATGCTTTATCATTCATACTTGACGATCCCGGTGCTTTCGACCCTTTATTTTATCCCAGCAGCTCTCGCTTTGTCCGTGCCTATTGTTCGTCGAATTTCTTGCACCTCATCTTCATCGTTGTCGCCAACATTAGTATTCAGATTAATACTAGCGTCCCCAGACTCTGTGTTGAACGAACTAGGACTGGATGACTTGTGTCTTTTGCTACCTCCCTTAGACTCTGTGGCAAATTTTGGAAGTTCTTGAGTTTTCCATTTCGGACTATCTTTTAAAACCTCCCAACAATGACGATATTTAAAGATGTTTTCGGTTTCAACTTGATAGTGAATAAGTGCCTTATTAATGTAATCTTTGCCGGAGGCTCTACTCTTATGCGACATACGCATGATGTTACCGTACACTCCACAAAATCGAACCACGGGCGGGCGCACCGCCTTCTATTTCTCGCACACCATATCGTACGTTTGATGACCGCACTGTTTTGTTTTGCTCTCTACGTACTCCAAAACCTCACACCAAAATCCACGTTCCTTCCCTGCGTTACCATACTTGTTGTTTTCGAAATGGCAACCCAACCTTTAACCAACGCAATTTCTTCCTCATGTGTCCATGCAATCTGTCGGGGTGCATCATCGCTTTGAATCATCCTTTTTTGGCGTGCTCTGGTCGGCTTTTTTGTCTTCGGTGGTGAGGTCACCGAGACGCGTGGATATCATAACTATAAGGACTTGGTTTTCTTCACATTCGATAAATGTTTTCTTTTATTATACAAATGAGTCACGTTTGAACTCATGTAATCTTGTTAAATTATAAATTGTTGGGACCTAAATTTACTCTGATTTATTTAAACCGAATGTGACATTTTATTAAACGTCTCTTTTGAGGTCGTTTTCTGTAACTTGTGTGTATGAACTATGAAGTAGCACCCCAAGTGGTATTCCGCTGCGTTGTTGTGATTTTGGGGGTGTTACAGAATGGTATCAGAGCACTCGTTATAGCGAACTAGGTCGTTTTCAAAACCCTAGACTATAACCGTTTTTCAAAAATAAAAATTAAGAGTCATTCACCATTGTCCGATATCCGCGCGCGCTTGCTCCCAGGTAACTTATATGCTCCCTTTTGCACTTTTATTGCTATTGCATGAATAACTAGTATATAATCCTCGATTATGATTTCGCTCTCCTACGTCTATCTTATGACGTCATACTATTTGCCTTATATCGGTCGGTTATATATATATATTGACCACTCCGATTATCGCGTACTTCTTGTTTCTTATTTTCTCCTTCGAACGTTGATACTAGTATTATATAAGGATACTCGTACGTACATGGGATACTTTCTTATTGATATCTTATGCTTATCTTTAGGATCACCACCATCTATATATATATATATAAGGGTAATGTATATAAGTGTCGACTATTTTCGGTCACTTACGTTTATATTTGGAACTTTTGAGTAAAATTGGTATAATGTCAAAATTTTACCTTGAAGTCAGTAACCATGGTATTTTGTTGGGTAAGTCAACATACAAGGTGTATGTGGGGGCTTTGGATGGAGCCGTAACTCCTCTGAATAAGTTAGTTACACCCAAATTTGTAAAACTAGTCCAAATTGGTGACGCAAATGATGTTTGTTGATGGGAAAAATTTTAGTTTAATTACTGTTGTTTTTACATAAAAAAAATGAATAGTATAATACCTTAGGTCCTAGTGGCGAGTTGGATGGAATGCCAACTCTTTCGGATGGTCAAGATAAGACCAAAACCGTGGAAACGAACTTAGTGTGAACCCATAATTTACTAGGCAGATTGTTTGACCTAAAATTTGATATGTTTTGAATTGGAGGCTATTGGGTTTATACATGGGTGAAGGGTACATCATGTGAGGACCATGTGGTTCTTTGGGTAGAGCCTTAACCATTCCGGATGAATGGGTTACGACCAAAATGGTTAAAATAACAAAAATTTGTGACCATATTCAAATTAATTTATTACCAGAATTTTTCATCTAAGTGCACATTTTCAAATATCAAACCTGTATAATTTAGATAAACTTAAACATGGGCTTTCGTTTGGTGTCAAACTGAGTTTTAAAGTAGGAATTACGCTAAAAACGGTGGAACAGGAAAACGTTTTAATTAATCAGATCTGGCTTATGAGCGTAAAACAATAATTTGACTTAGGACCTGAACACTTTGAGTTAATTATCTTGTAATCTTAGTAAATTAGTGTCTTACATCTTGTTTGAAGCGAAAACCTCATGTTTATACCTATTATGGATTTTGAGATATAAGTATATTAAGTCGGGCAATGGCAAAAATCGTTATGTGATATTAATTACTACATGTGTGTATAGTACTATGGTACGTCATAATAAGTTCTTTTACTTTAATATTTTATGAGCGATGTGGTGATCTCAGAAATATTTACGCAATTTTACTTTACTTCCTTTTGATGATATTGGCATTCGGTGTATTTTGTCAAATCCATTAGTTATTTTATTGTTCGACTCCAAGTCCGAACACTCTTCTTATGCTTTTGAATCGCGTATGTTGTGTTTGTAATCCATTGTTTTGAAATCTCCCAAATGATGGGAGTACGGATTTATCTTGTTATCTCAGATCGTGCCTTTTTTTGGCACATACCCTTGGAATGCGATTGACTAACGCCTTATTACTCTTTTTGTTACTTCTTACGTTTTTGAAGAATCATGCCGTCAATTAGACACTTATTTTACTTAATGTGGCTTTTGATCTTGTTTTGATATTGTGTTTTGTGTCGGCCATGCTTAAGTAGGATGATTTATAATCGTCTTATTGAAATGAATTAGGACGCTTCTTCATTTGAATAAGGAAATTATAAACCGCCGAACCATAAGTTCATAATTCTTCACTTACATGGATTGGGACGCCTCTTTATGTAAGTGACGAATTATGAATGAATGGGCTTATGTGTATCCGACATAGCGTGCGTTTGTCTGTACAAATCATTCTTTGGGCTATGAACTTCTTTAGACTCGTAGTTTGTTATATGGATTTTCCGAATGTGTATCAACCATCGCAAACCATATAGAGATAAGTCGAATAGAGCACCGGGACGGCGCTCTCTTTAAGGAGGGTGGAATGTAACAACCCGAGTTTCGCGACGCGTACGACGATAGCGTATTCGACGTCGTTAATATTATTTTATGAGTTTCCGTGAACGAGCATCGACATTTTAAATTTTATTTGTCGAAAATAAATATTTTCGTATTTTATTACGAATAATTTTGAGAAACTTTGATAATTTTTATTTTTGACGTTTCGCGAGTCAGCGTTTGACCGCGCGACCGTTAACCGTCTTGATCATCGTAAAAATTTACGACGCGTCTCGTTATTATTTTTATGATCGTAAATTATTATTTTTGCGAACCGTGTCGTCTTTGTTCCTTGTTCGAGCCAAACTCGCGTTTTAAAAGTGTACACATTTTTATTAAATGTTTTAAAAACAAAAAAAAATGTGATGGAAATAAAAATGGTCTCGGAAGTGTAAGCCCGAGTCACGGTTGTCGGTTTTTATTTACATAAAAGTATGGTGTGTCAAAAATATAAAAATAAAAGGAGGGGAGGACTATTTTTGCCAAAAGCTCAAAATAAGGAACTATATAAATGGAATTTACTTCCATTTCCTTCATTTTATAACACAAAACACACACACTTTCTCTCAAGCTCCACCCCACCACCACCGGAAAACTTTTCCGGTCACCGAAAACCGCCACCGTCGCCGTCGGCCGCCGGTCACCGCCGTCGGAAACCGCCGTGGTCGCCGGAAAAATTACATGCAACCCGAACAACTTATATTTTCCGAATCCCCTCGTTATTTTCTACGTTTTCCACTAAAAATATACGACATGCAATGGGTATTTTGCTAGTTAGAGTTCGAGTTAGATTCGAGTGTTTTCGTTTGGTAAGTGGGTTGTTCTTGGATGGATAATTAATATTTCAAGCTCGGTTCAATTGAAAAATGTTCGGTTTTTGGTTTTGGGATGTGGTTCGAGTTCGGCTAGGACAAGGGAGGAACAAATCGAGTCCGATCTAGCTCTTGTGAGCTTTGTAAGCATTCTTTTATGTTTATTTTGTCATTTTCTTGATTCGATTGTTTCGTGAATGCATGTGATGAATTTGGGGAAATCTTGCGTGAATAGGTTAGATCGTATTATGGGTCGATTGATTTGATCATGTATTGTTTATATGTCATATTAGACATATTATAGTTGGAATGAAAGCTTAAAAATGAGGTTTTGATGTGTTTTGAAAAGTATAAAAACGAGCAGAAACTTTGACACGGAAAACGAGGTCCGAAAATTTATCAAAACAGATTTTTGATTTAAGAATATGAAAGAGCTTATTTTTACGAAGGTTTCGGTAATTTGAACGTCCCGTAACTCCAAATAACGAAGAAGTTACGGCGAAAACAAGTTTAGAAAAATCAAAGTTTTCAATCAGCTATTTTGCTAAAAATATGTTGCTAATCAGATTTTCATTGGCCATTTTGGGCACTTTCGATTCCGTTTGAGCCTTCCGGCAAAACACGAAAGTTATCCGGAATGACGTTTTGCATAAAATCTCTTTTTGGTCAAAGTCACAAAAATGTGATATAGCGGGTCAAAACTGGTGGTCAAAACTGGTGGTCAAACTGCTGCGTTTTACTAAAAATAAATAGTTGCAGCAGAATCTGAAAAATGTCAATTCCTGTCGAGATTCAAGTCTCAGCCAAAATTAAAAAGTTGTCCGAAACATCGTTTTATATCAAAATGCTTTAGAGTCCGAGTCGTGAAAATGTATTTTAGCGGGTCGTTTTGGACGTGTCAGATTTGAGTAAAAATAAAAATAAGTATAAAAGTCCAAAAAGTCAAATGATGACTTTAAAAAGTCAACGAGTCATATAAGACTTATATAATTTTTAACTAAGTACATGAATATAAATAAAATGATAAGTATTAAAAATGTACTTAGATGTTTAAACTTACCAAAGATGGTAACTTTCCGAAAATAGTAACTTTGTAAAAATAGAAAGTTATCGAAAATATAAAGTTTTCAATTAAAGTCACGTAAGATAAAACGTGAGGAATAATTATAACTCAATGAAGAGGGGTTATAGGATTAGATCGCGTAAGTGGATTTCTCATCACATGTATGTTTATATATATATAAGATATATATTTTACCGACACGATGAACGCATCGTTGATTATACTATCCGGCATAGTAATCGAGCGACGTAATTTATAGGTCGCGATTGATCGTAGACGCTCGTTCTTCTTGTTGGGATTTCTCGATCTTCTACTCTTATTCACGGTGAGTTCACGTTGTGATGTACCGCATCATTCGGTGTACGAGTATTATATGTAACCATCTAGCGAACATAATTATAGGTTGCGGTCGAGTTCGTTATCGTGACGCTTCGTGGATTGATTGATTTAATTGATTATTGCTTCTTCACTTCAAGGTGAGTTCATGGCCCACTTTTCTATTTTATGGTTTTCATAAACGGTTTTGGGTTTTTTCGGGTTGTGAGAAGACTGTCATTTTACCAAATTGATTTCTACTACTTAAGCGTTAAATGACTATTTTTACTAAAGCTTTTACTTGCTTACTACCTGAATTTTTAATACATGGTTGATTACTTATGAACTTACTAAAGCTTGATTTGCTATGCATGTTTTTTTTTACCTTCGGACACAAGTGTTGTTTCAAACTGTATGCTATGCCTGATATTATTGCCTAAGTACCTTCTCTGCCATTTATATGTCCCCAGTTTATCATGAAACCGTCAGTTGCTAGGGGAATAAGTGAGCGCGACTGTTTGTGGATAGATCTATCGGGACGACTCATTCCCACCTTTCTTTGGGGTGTCGTGGTCACGAGTTGACTCATGGTGCATTGAACATTTGAGGTATTACTTTCTAGGATGTTTGGCAGAACATCCTACTTTTGTGGGGCATTCCAATCTATTGATTGAAGTACGTTAAGGTTTCGGTGTCATGAGCTTAGTGCAATAATATATACTTAGACTTGGTGAATTTGTTTCTCTTGTCTACATTACTTGTTTTGGACTCTCGGGACCAAACTAACCCTCCCACTAACAAAATACGTACTTAGTCCCACCATTACTTAAGTCTTGTGGTCCATTTTAAATACTTACTTGAATTTATGAACCAATACTTGGATTTCAGAAATAATACTTTGAAATGCTGTACGCCACTTTTCTTACTGGAATATTACTTGATTTATTTCAATACTGCTTTTACTTAAACCTATGAATTCACCAACATTATTGTTGACGTTTTTGCATGTATTTTCTCAGGTTATATCTTGCTAGCTGAGCATGGGAGCATTTGGATGCGCGGATATCAAAACTTTAAAGGCTTGGTTTTTCTTCACATTCGATAATCATTTTTCTTTAAATACACAAATGAGTCATGTTTGAACTATTGTAACGTGTGTTAAAATCAAATTATTGGGACCTGAATTTACTCTGATTTACTTAAATCGAATGTGACATTTTATCAAACGTCTCTTTTGAGGTCGTTTACTGTAACTTGTGTGTATGAACTATGAAGTAGCACCCCAAAGTGGTATTCCGCTGCGTTGTTGACATTTCGGGGGTGTTACAGATTGGTATTAGAGCACTCGTTATAGCGAACTAGGTTGTTTTCAAAACCCTAGACTATAACCGTTTTTCGAAAAATTTTAAGAGTCATTCACCATTGACCGATATCCGCGCGCACTTGCTCTCAGGTAACTTATATGCTCCCTTTTGCATGCTTATTGATATTATATTAATAATGAATATAAAATGCTTGGTTATTATTTTGCTCTCATACGGCTATCTTATGACGTCATACTGTTTGCCTTATATCGGCCGATTATATATATATATACGTTGCTTACTCCGATTATCGCGTACTTTCAGTTTTCTTATTTTCTCCCTCGAACGTCAATACTAGTATTATGTATAGATACTCGTACATATGTGCATAGTAAAATCTTATTGGTTTACTTAAGTATTTAATAAGTTCTTTTACTTCAATATTATATGAGCGTAGCGATGATCTCTAATACATTAACGTGACTTTATTTATGTCCTTTTTGATAATATTGACATTCGGTGTACTTTGTCAATTCCACTAGTTATTTTATTGTTCGACTTCGAGTTTGAACACTCTCTTTATGCTTTTGAATCGTATACGTTGCTTCGTAATCTATTGTTTTGATATTGTGTTTTTGTGCCGGCGATACTTAAGTAGGATGATTTATAATCATCTTATTGAAATGAATTGGGACGCCTCTTCATTTGAATAAGAAAATTATAAATTACCGAACCATAAGTTTATAGTCTCTACTTACAAGGATTGGGACGCCTTTTTTGTAAGTGCAAATTATAAATGAGTGGGCTTATGTTATCCGCATAGCGTTGTATTCGTCCGAGAATCTTCTTGGCTTATGAATTCTTCGACTCGTGCTTTGTTATATGGGTTTTTCCGAATGTGTATTGACCGCCGCGAACTTGATAATCTAATAGTAATAAATCATTAGCTACTTTCAAGAATTGACGACTTGTTAAATTCTTCGTTCCAATGACTTTTCTTCCAGTCATGTATTCCATCCTTCCATTTGAAGATTCTCATTACATTTGATTCATTCGCTCATATCGATTGCATATATCCTATGCTTTGACCTTTGTTCACTCAAGCTTTCGTTGGAAACCTCGACAATGACCTAGGTATATCCATTCATCTAATCACTAGTAAACCAAGGACGAATAAAACAAATTGAGCACCGGGACGGCGCTCCCTTAAGGTGGGAAGACTGTAACATCTCGTATTTTACGGTCAATATTTTAACCGAGCCTTAATTCTATTTCTATTTTTTTTATGGAGTTTATTATTTTTGTTTTTAGTCGTTTTATCAAATATCGTCGTTTTAGCTAGTTGCGAATCGTGCCTTGAATATTTATCCATTTTAACGTTTGAGAAAGCAATAATTCCATATTTTAGCTTCGAGAGCTTATTTATTTTTCATTTTAATACTTTTCGACTTTTTTATCCGCGTTTGACCGCGCGTTCGTGAACCGTTTCGAGCATCGTAAAAAAAAATGTACGACGCGACTCGTTATTATTTTTAAGATCGTAAATTTATTATTTTTATGAATGTCGTCATTTTGTTCCTTGCCTTGAGCCGAACTCGCGTTTTAGAGTGTACACGTTTTATTAAATGTTTTAAACTAAATTAAGCGTGACGGAAAATAAAAATAATTTCAGAAGTGTAATCCTGAGCCATGGTTGTCGTTTTTTTTTAACATTAAGTAAAAGTATTATGTGTCAAAAATATAAAGATAAAAGGAGGGGAGGACTATTTTTGCCAAAAGCTCAAAATAAGGAACTATATAAATGGAATTTACTTCCATTTCCTTCATTTTATAACATAAAACACACACACTTTCTCTCTAGCTCCACCACCACCACCGGAAAACTTTTCCGGTCACGGGAAACCGCCACCGTCGCCGTCGGCCGCCGGTCACCGCCGCCGTAAACCGTCGTGGTCGCCGGAAAAATTACATACAACCCAAACAACTTATATTTTCCGAATCCCCTCGTTATTTTCTACGTTTTCCACTCAAAAAAAAAAAAAAAAATTATACGTCATCAATGGGTTTTTGTAGTTAGAGTTCGAGTTAAGATTCGGATTGTTTTCGTTTGGTAAGTGGGTTGTTCTTGGATGGATAATTAATATTTCAAGCTCGGTTCAATTGAAAAATGTTCGGTTTTTGGTTTTGGGATGTGGTTCGAGTTCGGCTAGGACAAGGGAGGAACAAATCGAGTCCGATCTAGCTCTTGTGAGCTTTGTAAGCATTCTTTTATGTTTATTTGGTCATTTTCTTGATTCGATTGTTTCGTGAATGCATGTGATGAATTTGGGGAAATCTTGCGTGAATAGGTTAGATCGTATTATGGGTCGATTGATTTGATCATGTATTGTTTATAGGTCATATTAGACATTATGATAGTTGGAATGGAAGCTTAAAATAGTCTTTTGATGTGTTTTGAAAAGTATAAAAACGAGCAGAAAACTTTACACGGGAACGATGCGTCAAATTTATCAAAATTTATTTTTGATTTAGGAATATGAAAGAGCTTATTTTTATGTTCGTTTCGGTAATTCGAACGTCCCGTAACTCTTAATAACGAAGAAGTTATGGCCAAAAGCTCCCACAACATGTTTGAATTTCTATTAATTTTTTGTCAGCTATTTATTAAAAATAATAGGTTCTGTCCAGATTTTCAATAGCGTTTTGAGCACTTCGAGTCCGTTTCAGCCTTCCGGCGAAACACGAAAGTTGTCCGGAATGACGTTTTCTATAATATCTCTTTTTGGTCAAAGTCACGAAAATGGGATATAGCGGGTCAAAACCGATGGTCAAACTGTTGCGTTTTTATTAAAATAGTCAAGTTCCAGCAGATTCTTGCAGGGGCGTTTTGGTCATTTTCTGTCGAGTTTCGGGTCTCGACTAAAACTAAAAAGTTGTCCGGAATATCGTTTTGCATAAAATTTCTTCTTTGACCGAGTCGTGAAAATGTGATTTAGAGGGTCGTTTGGCGCGGGTCAGATTTGGGTAAAGATAAATATAAGTATAAAAGTCAAAGAAAGTCAAATGTTGACTTTAAAAAGTCAACGGGTTAATACAAGACTTATTGAACGTTTATAAAAATTATATAAACGCTATTATTTTTCGAGTTAACAAGTTAGATATTAAGAGTTTATGAACGGATAAAATTTTTTTAGAGGGTCTGCTACTGTCCAACTTTTGCAAAGTCCAGCAGCAACTGTTTTGGAACAAGTGACATTAATGTGTATTCCATATGAAGATCACTTAAGCTATGGATCATGGGTGAACTATGGTAGTTAAATAACATATGAGGGTAACTTAATATAGAAGGAGATCGACTAGTTCAACCATTTAGCATTACTTTAAGTGAGCCGATCATCTAGCTAAAACATTACAATTTTCAGAAAAAATGTAAACTAATAGACACATTAAGTGGTGTTGTCTTATGGATTCCTAAGTATCATTTTTTATGCATGTTCTATAATATGTACATGTTATATTTCGATGAGTTGCATATTTTATATAGCTCGAGTATCAATCGCATATTATATTTATTAATAGGTTGCGGTTAATTGTCGGCGTTCGTTTCTATCTTGTTTGGATTTCTTGATCACTTCTTCTATTCTCGGTGAGTTCATAGCCCCACCTTTTCTCTTTCAATGGTTTTCATAAACTGTTTTCAGGGTGAGAATACATGCTCGTTTACTAAGCAAATTTATTGATTTCTACTACTTAAGCATTACATGACTAATTTTACTAAAGTTTTTACTTGCTTACTACATGACTTTTAATACATGGTTGTTTACTCATGAATTTACTAAAGCTTGATTTGCTTACTACATGATTTGAGATCATTGTATTCTTATATATGAAAACTGAGAGTTTTGAACACATTACTTGTTTTACATTGGACACAAGTGCTTTCAATTGTTTGCTATTCCTGATCATATTATTGCCTAAGTACCCTTTGCCATTAAGTCTTATTTTCTATCATGAACCGTTATATACTAGCTGGGTAAACGCGAGTGTTGTGGATAGATCTATTGGGATTGACAATCCCTGTCTGGGCTGTGGTTTCTAGTAACCATTGACGCATTTAACATTTGAGGTATTTCGTAGGATGTTTGGTAGCATCTGTATTCCTTTTGGGGCACAAACCTCGAGAACTGGTTTGATTACATTTCATTACATGTTAAGGTTCGGTGTCATGAGCTTAGTGCAATAATACATGTTTTGGACTACTGAATTTGTTTCGTAGTCTACTGTTACCTAATTCTTGTGGTCCACTACTGAACATTATTTGATTTATTGAATCACTACTTGGATTTCAGAAATAATACTTTGAATGTTGTAACGCTACTTTTCTTACTGAAATATTACTTGAATTATTTTAATACTGCTTTTACTTAAACCTATGAATTCACCAACATTACTGTTGATATTTTGCATGTATTTTCTCAGGTTATTATTTTGCTAGCTGAGCATTGGGAGCATTTGGATGCGCGGATATCAAAACTTTAAAGGCTTGGTTTTTTTCACATTCGATAATCATTTATCTTTAAATATACAAATGAGTCATGTTTAAACTCTTATAACTTTTGTTAAAAAGGAAATTATTGGGACCTAAATTTAATCTGATTTATTTAAATCGAATGTGATATTTTATTAAACGTCTCTTTTGAGGTCGTTTTTTGTAACTTGTATGTATGAACTACGTCTCTTTTGAGGTCGTTTTCTGTAACTTGTACTTTATACTATGAAGTAGCTCCCCAAGTGGTATTCCGCTGCGTTGTGATTTTGGGGGTGTTAAGATTGGTATCAGAGCACTGTTATAGCCGAAACTAGAGTCATTTTCAAAACCCTAGTCTCCCCGCCTCACCCAACGCTTTTTCGAAAAAAAAATTAAGAGTCCGTTCACTTATTGTCCAATATCTGCGCGCGATTGCTTTCAGGTACTCATATGCTCCTTTTGCATATCCTTATTGCTTTTATATTATTAATGAATAATAAATTATAAAATAAAATAAATATATAATCCTTGGTTACTATTTTGCTCTCTTACGTCTTTCTGTATAACGTCTTATTATTTTTCTTTATAGTCGGTCGGGTGATATACTCGTGACCATTCGTTTATCGCGTTACTTCCTGTTATCTTATTTTCTCCCTCCGAACGTCAATACTTTGTATTTTTTATGGATAATTTACTTATATGAGTTACTCTCTTCTCATATTCTTACGTGTATCTTCGGGATTGTCGCCATCTATATATATAATAGTAATTTCTATAAGTGTTGATTATTTATGGTTACTTTCGGCTATTTTTAGAACTTTCGAGTAAAGGTGGCATTTTAAATGGGGAAAATTTTGGCTATATAATTCTACTTGTTCACCCTCCTTTGCATTAATGAATAGGCTATATGTTGTTTAGTGGCGGTTAGGATGGAAACGCCAACTCTTTCGGACTGGTGAGATAACGGACCAAAAACCATGGAAAACAAAACTTAGTGTGTTCCCATTATTTGTAATGCTGGATAGTTAGGCTTATAACTAATTTATTTGACTTGATGGGCTACTAGGTTTTTCTATGGTGAAGGGGTTTATAACATATGAGAGGGACCAGTGGTTTATTTGGATATATCCGTAAAACTATGTCGGTTGTGACGAGGTTACGGACTAGATCGGCCGCCACCAAACTAATCATAAATTTTGCCCAGATTTTCAAAATGAGTTTGAGACCATCTATTTTCATATTAATGTGCACCATTTTCTATTAAAAACTGTAGGATTTAGATAATAAATTAGACAAGGGGCTTTCGTTTTGGTCAAACGGAAGTTATAAAATGGAAATTATGCTAAACGATTCCAATCAAGAAAATGCTTAAATAATCAGATTTGGCACATGATGGTAAAATGATAACTTCACTTAGGATCTTAACACTTTGAGTAATTATCTTGTAATCTCAGTAAACTATAGTCTAACATCTTGTTTAAGGCGAAAACCGTTCGTTTATACCTATTACAGATTTTGAAATATAGGTCCATTAAGTCAGAATGCAAAGGGCAGAAATGTTTATGTAATGAAAATTACCGACATATGTGTATAGTACTATGGTACATTTTAATAAGCTCTTTTACTTCAATATTTTATGAGCGGTGCGGTGATCTCCGAAGCATTTACGCTGCTTTATTTCTGTTAGGCGATATTGACATTCGGTGTACTTTGTCAATTCCACTAGTTATTTTATTGTTCGACTCCGAGTCCGAACACTCTTCTTATGCTTTTGAATCGCGTGTATTGTGTTTGTAATCCATTGTTTTGAAATCTTCCAATTGATGGGAGTACGGCTTTATCTTGTCAACTTGGATCGTGCCGTCTTTTGGCACATACCTTTGGAACATGATTGACTAACGTCTTAACATCCTTCTCGTTACTTCTTATGATTTTGAAGAATCATGCCGTCAAGGAGACACTTCTTTTTACTTAATGTAGCTTTTGGTCTTGTTTTGATATTGTGTTTTGTGTCGGCCATACTTAAGTAGGATGATTTATAATCATCTTATTGAAATGAATTAGGACGCTTCTTCATTTGAATAAGGAAATTATAAACCGCCGAACCATAAGTTCATTAATTCTCATTATATGGGATTGGGACGCCTCCTTATGTACAGTGACGAATGTGAATGATGTGGGCTTACGGTGTATCCGACATAGCGTCGTCGTCTGTATAAATCATTTCTGGGCTATGAACCTCTTTCGACTCGTCATTTGTGATTTTATTTTCCGACTATGTATCATTTTTTTTTAACAGTCGCAACTTTATGGATGGATTAAGTCGAATAGAGACACGGGACGGCGTCCCTTAAGGTTGGAAGATGTTTGGCATCTCGTATTGTACGGTCAATATTTTAACAGAGCTTAAATGTATTCTTATTTGTATGGAGTTTATCCCTCCCCTTTTTGGTTTATAGCCGATTTGGTAAATATTCTCGTTCCTAGCTTTGAGTGAGCCGTGTTTAGGATTTTAATCCATCCTTGCGTCCTAAGTGGTTTAATATTCCCATGGATTATCCCGATGATCATAATTTTTATTCTTGTCAGTTTCGTTTTATCTCGCGTCCAGCTTGAACCTTCAATTTTAAAGTGTACGATGTAATTAAATGTGTTTTAATTAAATTTGTGTCGATAATAAAATAGTTCTCGGTAGGCAATCTGAGCTACGGTTGTCATCTTTAAAACCCACGTTGTAAAAGTTATGGTGTGTTAAAAACTATTTT
Organism: Tanacetum coccineum; assembly: GCA_026074375.1. Taxonomy (NCBI): domain Eukaryota; kingdom Viridiplantae; phylum Streptophyta; class Magnoliopsida; order Asterales; family Asteraceae; genus Tanacetum; species Tanacetum coccineum. Next base: position 13,987 of record BQNB010122023.1, read on the forward strand.
TAGGAAAAGAGGGGAATATACGAGGACTTGTTTTGACAATAGCCCTAACTAGTGCACGAATCTATATGTAAGTTTTTTCACCTTTATTCATAAACCACACACACTTTCTCACTAGCCCACCACCACCACCGCGAAAAACTGTTTCCGGTAACGGAAACCGCCTCCGTCGCTCGTCGGCCGCGGTCGCCGCCGCGGACCCCCCGTGAGCGGAAACGAACGTGGTCGTCGGAAAAATTACATGAACCAGAACACTTATATTTCGATCCCTCGTTATTTTCTACGTTTTCCACTAAAAATATACGACATGCAATGGGTATTTTGCTAGTTAGAGTTAGAGTTCGAGTTGATTCGAATGTTTTCGTTTGGTAAGTGGGTTGTTCTTTGAATCGTAATTAATATTGCAAGCTTGGTTCAACTTGAAACAAATGTACGGTTTTTTGGTTTTGGGATATGGTTCGAGTTCGGCTGGGGACAAGGGAGGAACAAGTCGAATCCGATCTAGCTCTTGTGAGCTTTGTAAGCATTATTTTATGTTTAGTTTGTCGTTTTCTTGATTCGATTGTTTCGTGAATGCTTGTGATGTATTTGGAGAAATCTTGCTTGTGATAGGTAGATCGTATTATGGGTTGATTGATTTGATCATGTATTGTTTATATGTCATATTAGACATATTAAAGTTGGAATGAAAGCTTAAAAATGAGGTTTTGATGTGTTTTGAAAAGTATAAAAACGAGCAGAAACTTTGACACGGAAAATGAGGTCTGAAAATTTATCAAAACAGATTTTTGATTTAAGAATATGAAAGAGCTGATTATACGAGGGGTGGTGTTCGGTAATTTGAACGTCCCGTAACTCCAAATAACGAAGAAGTTACGGCGAAAACAAGTTTAGAAAAATCAAAGTTTTCAATCAGCTATTTTGCTAAAAATATGTTGCTAATCAGATTTTCATTGGCCATTTTGGGCACTTTCGGATCCGTTTGAGCCTTCCGGCAAAACACGAAAGTTATCCGGAATGACGTTTTGCATAAAATCCGTTTTTGGTCAAAGTCATGAAAACGTGATATAGCGGGTCAAAACTGGTGGTCAAACTGCTGCGTTTTACTAAAAATCAATAGTTGCAGCAAGAATTGAAAAGGGGTATTTTGGTCAATTTCTTTCGAGATCAAGTCTCGGCCACAACTAAAAAGTTATGAAACGGTTTTACATAAAAAATGCTTTAGAGTCCGATTCGTGAAAAATGTATTTTAAGCGGGTCAGTTTTGTACTGGGACAAGAATTATCGGTTAACACCATAAACAAATAAGTATATAAATACACATACATACCAACGCGAATCTAACAACCTACCCCTATAAAATACTCAAAAATAATATAAAACACGTTCCTTAATATAACACCCACATAAACATTATAACACCTTAAAAAATATTATCCCAAAACAAAGACTCCGCGTAAATTTCAAAACTAAAACACAAATTAAACCCACTGACATAACACTAAAATAATCAATTTTACTAAAAAAATACACTAATATAAAACTATATTAAAACTTAAACACAAATTTAATATTTTAACATCTTCAACTCACTCTCACTTTTATTATAACAACATACAGTAACAATCACACACACATCAATTATATTTCTCAGATTGTATAAGGTTTTAATTATTATCGTTATTATATTATTATTTTTATCGACTAGTCGGAGTTCTGCGTAGTCGTATACTTAATATCATTTGATTTTAATTATCGCTTATTACTACACAATTCCTACCCTCCACCTTAATTTAATTGTGCTGATAGCTCTCACAAATTACCTCTCAGTAACCTACAGAAACACTTACGATCATTATAAGAATCTGATAATCTCGAAAAGAAACACTGATGTCCATTAAACAACTTTGTGTGCAAAATTCACACTTTTTCACTGTATGTCAGAACGAGATATAAATTCTTCCACACTCTATCCACATAAAAAATCGAATTAAGATATTACACAATCGTAGTCTTCGGAGACGCTCTTGTATAGATAAGTTTATGCAAGAAGATGTTTAAAACTGTACGTCCCAGAGACTCGTAAGTGTCGACCCGTGCTCACTATCTCTCCTCGTGAACACTCCAATCAAGCCATGTGTCTGCCTCACATATTGGTAACAGTTCTATTCTGTGACACCAGATAAACTGACGTCCTTGTGCTGTTCCTGCTGACTCACTCAGAACCTACTCGTACACACAGTGAATGCCCTCTCAGATGATTACACTAAACACCTAAGACGTGCGCAGGCAACACGTTGCCCGAAACTCTGAAATACTCATTACTACAATTAAATGTTATATTATGTCTGACGTACACACGAGACTACTCATATACACAGACTTTCTCCACTCAGATCTATCACTTGTGCCACGCCACCCAACGATAGTAAAATCGACCTTTCACCACCCGAGCACCATGTCAAGACTACCTCTGCCCCTATACATCACATGAGATAACCATCACTTTAGCCACATCTGTGAAAACCGCTCCACCTCACCCCCCAACTTACCATAGTTGAACCAGCTTCCAATCTCTCGCTGTTTCCCTGTCCCTAGCGCAACGCCACCCGCCCCCCGACCATGTCTCTCATCGGCCCGTCTTGTCCCCCTCTACTAACGCGGCCACTGACAACATCTCCCCCACTTTTATTTCTTTCCGCGCCCCTGCCAGTCACAAGTTGTCATGCGCCTGCATTTAACATTTGGAGTTCTTTTAGGATGTGGGCAAGCATCCTATACTTTGGGGACAAACTGTTAAAGTTTCTGGGTGTTCATGAGCTTAGTGCATATAATAATTATGTTTTGGACTATTGAATGTGTTTCATAGTCTACTATTACTTGAATCTTTGGTTCACTACTCAAAACAATTTCTTGGAATTTATTGAATCACTACTTGGATTTCAGAAATAATACTTTGAAATGTTGTAACGCTACTTTTCTTACTGGAATATTACTTGAATTATTTCAATACAGTTTTTACTTAAACCTATGAATTCACCAACATTATTGTTGACGTTTTTGCATGTATTTTCTCAGGTTATTATCTTGCTAGCTGAGCATTGGGGAAGGGAAGGATTAAGGGCTACTTAGGAAAAAAATAGGCAATTTGAAACTAAAAGGCATTCGTGTCGCTGTAGGATATCAAAACTTTTAAAAAAAAGGCTTGGTTTTCTTCACTTTCGATAATTGTTTTCTGTAATTATACAAATGAGTCATGTTTGACCTATTGTAATTTTTGTTTAACTCCCGCCCACTCCCCCTACTTATATTGGAACTAAATTTTACTCTGATTTATTTAAATCGAATGTGAATTTTATTAAACGTCTTATGGAGGTCGTTTTCTATAACTGCGTATTTTTTACTATGAAATAAGTAGCACCCTAAAGTGGTATTCCGCTGCGTTGTGATTTTAGACGGGTGTTACACTATCTTCTCGTCACAGACAATCACTGCATGATTCTTTGCTAACCAATCCATGCCGATGATAACGTCTAAACTACCCAAATCTATGGGCATCAGGTCGATATTAAATGGATGTCTAAACAATCCTAATGTACAGCCTCTAAGCACATTATTGGTTTCTGAAGTTCTTTCGTCAGCTAGCTCGACAGCGTAACTAACGTCTAAGGCAGAAGGAATGATATCTAGTAGTGTACTAAAAGTATTTGATACGAAACTTCTATGGCACCCGTAATCAAATAAACATATAACGGCATGTGATCGACTGTGAGAAGGAACGTAACCCGCTTCGTCCCAGTGCTTCCGGAACCCGGTTTGATACTCTCTAGGACAATTGGCCTTTACCTCTTGCTATCAGGATCTCTTCTTGCTTTGTTCCCACGGTTTTGGTTCTTGACTTTGGGACAATCCTTCCGGTAATGTCCTTGTGCACCACACTCAAAACATGTAATAACTCCCTCATTCGGCCCTGGAGTTCCTTGTGTATGTATTAGTCATAACAGATTGCAATTCCCTGGCTAGATGTACAATCCTCTTACAGTTACGACCACTTCCACCGCAGTACATGTCCCTTCGTGGTGTAGCTTACACTTATTGCAGAAAGGAAGTGTTCCTTCATAACCATTCTTTTCATTGTTACCAGCCGTATAGGCTCTAGCAACATAATGACCTCCAGTATTCTGTCGTTTATGGGGTGGTTGTTGCCCACGGTTGCCTCTATAGTTGTTGTCCAATCTCCTTTTGCGCCCTCACCCCCCTTGCGTTTCTTATAGCAGAGCCCTTAACTTTTGATCCTTCAAGTTTGTTGGCAATTCGAAACTGCTTCTTGTAGTTCTTTGTGTGAGTTCTGCAGCCAACTACATTTCCCTTGGGATATTATTAGGAAGACCTCCAATGAATTTCTCCACCCGATCTTCCTCCTCGGGGACCATTTTGGTACACATCATGGTCAACTCTTGAAATCTCTGAGTATAAGTAGTCAAATCATTGTTCTTCACGGTTAAGTTCCACAGTTTAGTTTCCATTTTTTGAAACTCATTCCTTAGGCAATACACTTTAGTCATTAGCTTCATGAGCTCTCTCCATGACATGGCAAATGCAGCCTCAGTCCTAATAGTCCTCTTATGTGAGTTCCACCAAGTTAGTGCACTGTCCACAAGGTGAAGTAGCATATTAACTTGGGAGTTCTTGGGGCAGTTGCTGATATGGAAAATCGTTTCCCTCTTCTCTAACATCTTATCAATCTACAACTCCTTCCGTTCCCTTAAAGGTTAAAAGTGGTTGACCACTTCATGATAGTCCTGGTAGGTGCATTCTCTAGCCCACCGCAACCAATACAGGTCTATCACCTATACCCCCTCCCCTTCCTTCTGGTTTCTATTTCTACACATTTCCATTTCTACTATTTCCATTTCCACCATTTCCATTGTCGCCATCACTGCCATTTTGGATTTGGTTTTCAGTCTTAAGAGCATTGGCGGCACGGGTCGCCTCATGAGCAGCCAACGCTTCTTCCACACGTCGGGTTGTTTATTTTTTTAATTGCAGTAGGGGTCATACCATAGCGAGTGTTAGTCATTGTTCTACATCACAAGACACAACCCATGGTGAGATTTCGAAACGAATACACGATTAATAGATAACGATAATTTAATACATGCTATGAAATAAAATATAATTACAACACGATTGCCAGAACGAATAAATAACAAAATAGATAAATAAGCGAGAGAGTCAAAACAAGCTTTTCATTTCATGAATAAAAGCATAATTCGGTTACAACCAAAATCCAAAATAGGTACATGATCCATAATTATTTCTATTGCTAACATCTAGACCTAACCATCAGTCTAGTGTCCTACATGATTATGGTACAACTAGTCTAAGGGCAAAAACCTAAATGTCTCTCAACATACGACTCTAACCTCTTAAGTCTCCTCCGAGTATCATCGCGATCCCTACGAACCTGACAAAACTCCTCTTGTAAAAGAGACATGTGAAGACGAAGACTATTCACATGATCCCTCTCGATATCCAACATAGCATGAACCTTGAGGTTCTCCAACCTCAAGCTATCAATCCTCTTGATCATACTAACTCTATGTCCTCTAGCTATCAACTGATCAGCCTCCAACCGTCTCTGAACAGCCTCAATCCTGAAACTCCTATGAATACGAACCTCAGACATGTGATGTTAAAAGTCATGCACAACATCATTCAAGTCAATCGGCATATCCTTGAATGACCTAACAATGGCATCCCTAGTGCCAGACGAATCAGAAGAATCTTCTCTAGCTGGCTCTACAATCTCCTCCTCAACTATCGGTGCCGACATCGGGTCGATACCTACCTCAACAATGTCTCCAGCACTGGTGTCAGCCTCATACTCCTCTGTGTCATCCCTGACATCCCTAGGTTCAATCTCAACATGATCTCTAACATCATCCCTATCACCAATCCCCAACTCCATATCAACCTCAGTCTCTATAGGATCAATCTCGGTATCCTCCTTTATGCTAGCCTCAGACGAATATGAATCTCTGAACCTCTTATGAGGTGGTAAGAGATTAGCACGGGTAGGAGCTAATGATCCCATAACTGGCATAGATGATGATACAGAATCAACTGGGGATCTAAATCTCTTGCGAGATGGTCCAGCAAAATGTGAAGATGAATGCAGTGGTCTCTCTGATGAATCTCCTGATGTAGTCGGTGGATACAAGGTAGATAATGGAGCAGCACACCAATAACAAAATGCCTCACTACGTCATGGTGCTCTTCTCGGAGGGTAACACAATCTAGGTGGTACATCTCTAGTCGAAGATCCAGAATGAGCCTGATTTGGTGCATCCAAACCCGAAGAATGAACTGG
>BQNB010122024.1:0-18541 GCA_026074375.1 Tanacetum coccineum
AGTCAAAGTCAACAGAAGTCAAACCAAGTCAAACCCCGAAGCCAAAAAGTCAACAAGTCCAAAAATATAAGTTTAGGGTTGAAATTGCCAAAACCCTAAACTTACATTTAATGAAGAAAAGAGAAAAAGAATGGCAAGGGTGCAAACTGCAATTCTTGCAAAGATACACCACAGGGACTTATTCTGTCAAGTTCTTGAAGTTACAATCTCCAAGGACTAAAACTGTCAAGTCCTTAAAGTGTTAACCCGCAAGGACTGACCATGCAAAGAGTTATATAACTCTTGGGGACTTGTTTTGCCAAGTCCCCAAAGTTATATAACAAAAGGACGATGGATGCAAATATATATATATATATATCCATGAGGGGCTTAGGTTGCCAAACTCACAAACTTTCCTTATACAGTTTTAAAATATTGTATATCCCTTCCATTTGTTTCTCGCCATTTCCCCAAGCCCCACACCCATGTCATTTTCAACATTGGTTGACCCTCCATAACCAGCCAAATCCATCACAATCCCTAACCCCACAACCCTCACATGGATTGCCATGTTGGCAATCCAAACCCACACAAAAACCTCATCAATGGTTTATATCTCTCGACTTGGGCTTCAAGAAAAATGGAGGGACAGGATACGTTTGACTTTATACTCTCACAAGAAACACAACTCCTTCTTGTGTCTACAAAGAAACACAAAAGGATGAAGACAAAGAAGATAGAAGCATAGTCGTTTTTTTTCCTATTTAAGAGCTTTGTAACAGCCATTGTGGCATATATGTAGTTTTATTTAGTTTTTAAGTTAGTTTTACAAGTAGAAAGTAGTTTTGAAGTTAAGTGTTTTTCAGTTTAAAAGCTTTTGTATTTGTACTTTTGGTTTAATGAAATTGAGTTAAGTTGCTTTACTTGTGTTCTTAAGTCATAATTGTCTTTTTAAAGTCTTTAATCTTTTCATTTAAACCCTCTTTACATTTTGTTTTTAAAACATTTTAAGAAAATACAAGAAAAGGGCAAGTTACTGTTGGATTAAAAAGCATGGAAGAATGAGCTAACTTGGAAGGCTTATTGTTTTGGCTTATATTTTATCTTATTTATAAGCAAAGGGTAGGGATTTAGAGCTTAATAGGCTTCACAAGATCCTTTTTGTGAAAAGATTAAAGGTAATTTTCTTGTCAAAATTTGCTTATTTTACAGTAGCAAATAAGCTTTTTAGCTTATTATATCTTAAGCTTTATTCCTGTTATATGCTTTATTAAGTCTAGTTTCATGCTTGTTTAAGCCTTTCATTTCAAATACATTCAATTTTAGATAAAACTGCGAATTAAATCTCATTTCTGACCTAGCTAAATTTCATTTTTAAAGTTCTATTGCTTTTCTTTATTGTCCTTTTTAACTGTCTTAAATAGCTTAAGTATGGTTGGTTGTTTTAAAAAAGTTCATTTAAGTCAATTTTCATAAGTTTTTTAAGACCAATTCAAAATTAAGGGTGTTTTAGGATAACATTTAAAACGGTCAAAAAGTGGTTTTTAATATGGGTTAAAGAGGTCATTTAGAGAGTTAAGCATGAGTTTTAACAGTTGGAATAAGCTGTTTTCAGAAGTTTTTTAAAAGTTCAAAAGTGTTTTCAAAAGATTTCAAAACCCTTGTGTTAACAAGTGACTTTTAAAAAACACCACAATGCATATATATTTTAAGTATATTTAGTTTGAGTTTAATGTAAAAAAAAAAGGTTGTTTTGTGGTGTGTTAAGAAGCTGTCAAAAAACCTTTTTGTCCTTTGACATGGGTAATCAAATCCCACAAGTCTTTGTTAGTAGGGCAGTTTTTAAAAGACAAAAAGCCTTTTTCACCTACAAAATTCAGCAAGTTTTTATGATTTTCAAAAGCCAAAAGTTTTGTGCACAAGTTGTTTACTAAGTACTCAATCGTTTTCACTTTTCTTTTTAATTTAAGCTTATTTGACAGCTTTTAATAAGCTGTCAAATAAGCCACTTGAACTTAGCTTAAGTCTCCCCTGGTGCAAAGGGGTGACTTTAAGCTTCTAGTTCTTGAGCTTTAAGAGTATTTAAGCCCAATTTCTTGGCTTATCTTGAGAGTGTTATAACCCTTAGATAAGCTTGTTAATCTGTTGAATTTCAGACCTTAGTGAGCTTATTTGTTGGCTTATTTTTAAGCTCAAACTTGTCTCTTGACTGTTTTTACATGACTTAGGTATAGGGATTGCTTATTTTTCTTTTCTGGCTTATTGAGCTTTTCTCATAAGCTCTTTGTTGCTCCACATAGCTTTTTAGGTTAATATAGATAGTTGTTAAGCTTTTGCCTTTTTCCTAGCTTATTTGTCCAAAAGATAAGTCCTTTTTAGTTTTTTTAAGCCAATTTTAGCTTCTGTCATTAAGCTGTTTTAACAGCTTATTTTAGTTTTAGCTTTTCCTTTTTTTTAGCTTATCTAGGTTTATATTAAGCTCCTTTAGCTTATTCTGTCCAAGGTTTAGCTTAAGTTTCCCCACATGTCCAAAATGTCTTAAGCCATTTAGCCTTTAAGCCATTGTTAGCATTTCTGTCAACTTTAAGCTTATTTTTAAGCTTATTTAGGGCTTTTCAGCAAAAGTGGTAGTAGACAAAGTTGTTAAGCCCCACGAGCTTAACAACTTTGCTTTTTGAAGTTTTCAAAAAAAAAAAGAAGGAAAGACAAGAGGTCCGGGTGAGCAAGACTCAAACCCGAGACCTCTCGATACATTCCCTCTTTTACACACACCCTCACCGCTGCGCCCTTGGGAGTTTTCTGTTATAGTCCCAAGGGCAATAGTATTTATAGTCTTTTTCACCCTTTAAGCTTATAAGCTGTAATAGCTTATTTCGGGGCTTATTTATTAAGCAACATTTTGTTTCTCATTTTTCATAGGATCATTTTCGTGTCTAGTATTTTTTATAAAAATTTCAGAATTTTTCGTAATCATTTACTATTTTTTTATAATTTAATTTAGTTAAAACTTTTAAAAATTCATAAAAAATACAAAAATTATCAAAAAAATATTTTTCTTTTTCAGAAAATTTTATTTTGTCATATAGTTTGTAGGAAAAATTTAAAAGTTTTCGTAAAGTCATTTTTACAACTTTTCCTTTTTTAAAGAACGGGTCCGGGTTCGTTTTTTGTGTTGACTCGTTTTTGGGTCAAACGAACTCCGTTTTCGGTCTAGTCTTTTTTATTCTTCGTTATTTGTCCCGTAGAGTAGTTTAGAAGTAAAAATTTCTTCGTAGGGTTATTTTAAAAGATTTTAGGTTTTTCCCCCTTTGTTCGGGATTCGTGCTCTCGTTTTCTAGTTTAATTTCATAATTTCTAGGTTTTTCTTAAACGTTTTTGTTTGTTATTGTTTAATTTGACTTTTCCATACTCTCAAATCATTTCCCTCCTTCAAACTCAAATCTTCCGACTGTATCGATTCTCCAGTACAGCCTCGTTGGGGATAAATGACCCGGGAACACTCTATACTACTTCTCGGTTTTATTGATCTTGTTGATTTTTAGACTTATATATATTTTATATTTTATTATATTATATATATATAGTGTAAAAAACACCAATCAGACAGCATAGATAGACATGGTGCAAAATGATGAAGCGTTAGAAATCAATCTTGATCTTTTGGAAGAAAGAAGGGAGCAAGCAGCAATCCGCGAAGCAAGAAGCAAGGCAAAGATAGAAAAATATTACAACTTTAAAGTCCGCAACATAAGCTTCAAAACCTGGGGACCTTGCGTACCGGAACAATGATGCCATCCATGCAAAAGATAGTGGGAAGCTTAGCCCTAAATGGGAAGGACCGTACGAAGTAACGGAAGCACTAGGCAAGGGAGCGTACAAGCTCAGGGACAATAACAGAAAGCTCTTTCCGCGAACTTGGAATGTCCGCAACCTTAAGAAATGTTACGTGCATGAAATGTAAGCACCCTTCCGACGTAAGTTTCACAGCGGAAGAGGTAATATTTGAATTTCTTTTCTATCATGTAATGTCTTTTATTTAATTCAATGAAATGTGAAGCCTAGCTACCTTCACAAGTTATTTAAAACCTTACTTTCTTTTACTTTGGAAAGTTATGTATATATTATATGATTGGTAAGACGCGAACGCAAAAGGGGGACGACCCTATGAATACAAGTTATTATTACGTATAATACAAGGATGAGCAACCTAATAATTAAATCATGTACATAAGAGGTTTGCAAGCCTAATACTGGGAGGATAACCCATAAATATTCAATTAAGACTATCACTGCAAACGTATAACAACGGTATTAAATGATAGCAACATGAAAATATTAACAAGATAAAAATCATTAAGTGGCATACAACGATCACACAAGAACATAATTGTTTAAGTACAAACAACCGCTACAAAAAAGTCACATACGACCGCGGTGCAAAAATGTAATTACAAAAACAAACACTAGACTTAGTCGGACGCACCATGCTCTGGCGTAGTCTCAAACGTCTCCTTCTCATAATCTTGGAAGAGGAGGGAACTTCAGTAGACGGCCCCGCGCCGGAAGCTTTATGGTCAACCGCTGATACTTGAGGGACTATGCTGGCGTGAATGAAAGTGGTTGACAAAGCAGTGGTCGTAGCTGTAACTGGAACTCCGAAAGTACTTCCCTCACCAACTAAGTTTTCAGCAGATAGCGGCTCAATAAGAGGAACCAAGGTGGCATAAATAGATAACTGTTGAGATGCATCATTTCCTTTAAGTCTCTGAACACGAGAATTGGCTACATCTAGAGAAAAGGCAAAGAAGTCTCTCCAATGACAACTTGGTCCTCCAAACATTGAATGGGAAGCATAAGTTGCTCAGGAGAAGGCTGTAGCTGGCTAGCCTCTAGAGCCTCAGCGGCCGGACCTTCCAAATGTAGAAGACCCATAATTTCACCAATATTGACATCCTTATGGGACTCCAATTGAGCAAGTAGGGGGAATTTCACGGCACGGAGGGCGCTCACAGCGAAGATATAATTAGCCTCTGCAGAAGGGTCATAAGCAGCATCATCAGTAAGACACCTTCCGGCCTTTCCATGGTCAATATCAACCGCCAACTCACCCTGCATGCCCTTGTCAATAGCACAGCCTATGGCCCCTCCTAGAGCAGCAAGGTATTCTAGTGATTGTAAGCATTTCATAACCACAAGTCTGAGCCCACGGCTAAGGATCCACCTTCGACCAGCTATGGTAGTTAAAAACGATGGTAGAACTCCTCATCTAGGTAAAGAGCCATCCCCATGAGATTAGCATCCAACTCTGCAACCCTATCACTAAGCACCTTGACTTGTACATCCCGAACTGCCTTAATCTGCTCCTTAAACAGCTTATAACCTGACACTTCGTCACAAAGCTCGGAACATGTACCCTTTAGCTTGGACACTTGATCAACAAGTTTATCTTTCTCAAACTCAAGGGAGGAAGCTTTGATACTCAACTCATCACAAGACAGCTTTAAGTTTGACAAGTCCTGAGTCAGTTTAGCAATATGAGTGTTAGAGGACGCAAGCTAAGAATCTTTAATAACGGCTGCAGACTCAAGAACCGCAACCTGTCCTTCAAGGGCCGCATTTCGATCCTTCAAACCCTTCATCTCACTAGCCCGAGCAACCTCCTTCGGCCTCAACAGTGGCAATTTGATCGCGAAGACGGATTGCCTCTGCGACCTTAGCCTCCTTTAGAGATAATTGAGCCTTCAAGCTGGCAATTTCAGCATCTTTCTCCTTCAACCAATCAGCTTGCATGGCACACTTCCCTTAAAACCTCTTCCAACCCCTAAGTTCATGCTTCAACTGCAGCCTAACTTCGGAGCTAAGGCATGTTTGACGGGCCGCTTCGACATTAAATTCAATAAACAATTGTTCATAGTCCATGCTGCGGAGCTGGGAGAAAAGCACAAGAGGAGCCAAGTGGTCAATAACACCACGACAGATATCAGGGTCATCAAGATTAGAATCACTGGTAACATTCCATTTAGGAATGTATGTCTGGCGAAGAGTCTCTAAGTCCACATCTTGCGACACAAACAATAAATCTGCGGAAAGCTTTGTACCGGCGGGGTGGGAAGGACCTGCAACATCTTGGTTGGCCTCGCTTAGAGAGGCGGAATCTCTAAAAATACTATGAGGAACTGGCTCGGTGCATGCCCTAGGCGTCGGAGCGGAAGTGGCATCAACAATAATAGTAGTGGCGACAACCGTAGTTAGCACAGAAGGGGGTGGCATGGATGACCTAATAACAGAAGTAACTTCATCATCTGTAGCATTGGTACTAGAATGGTGAGAAGAGTCTAAGAGAACTATAAACCTCTATGTTGCACGCTGAGTACATAGATTAGGCCAAGTAACATATTTTGTGTGGCCACCTCCCTCACGCTCTGGCGTAAGGGTCATAGAAGAAGTAACAAAGGGTACGGTAGCCGCCACCGTAACACCAACCTCCATGGATAATAAACTACTATCAAGCAGACCTTGAAGAGCATCAATGTATTTTCCAGCAGTACTAGCACCAACGTCCCTAGAAGCACCATGATCTTCCTTTAATTTTTTAGGAGGAAGGCCAGAACCACCAGCACCATCAGCAGCCTTCCTCTTCTTTCTAACTTTCTTTGGCTTGCCAGCAACAATAGCTTGAGCCTCATCATCCGCCATGATATCAATCCCCCCAATCTAAACAACATAGTCACTCTACTCAGTTTGATCCACTAGCGCAACATCACCACCCTCCTCATCTCATATATATTCATTACGGAGCACCTCTGACAGCAGTGGCATTTTCTTTCCTGCTCATGATCATTTACACCGGCAAGCGGAACAACACGACCCCTGGTTAACTGAAGCAACATAACCTCTCCCTCTCCAACCTCTCGTTCTCCTATCCGCACCTTAGTGGGATCCGCATGATAGAAAAAAGCAAACAAATCCATCTCTGCATACAATAAAAATAAGTCAGATATGGTAAAAAGAGAACAAACCAAAGGTAGCAAGCAAAGAACATCCACCCTCATCATCATTAGCCCAGAAGGTGGGATAACAATTTTCATCCAAGTCATAATACCGAATTATGCCAACAAAGCATAAGAAGGGTTCTGGAAGCTTCCTGAATGGAGCAGGATTATCGATAAGGTATTCACACACGTTCGCATCAAATTCACCAGGTGTGGGATGGGGATCTTTCCTCAAAGTTTTATTGTTATGTCACGGGACGTCAAGGGGGAAACGGAGGCATCAACCCAGAAGAAATGGTTATTCTAATGTTTTAACGAATCTAAAGGTCTGGTGTAGCAAACCAGGGCATTCTCGAAACATTTACTAAAGGACATCCAACCTTTATTTTTTGAATTAATATAAAACCTACGAAAATAACCCACGGTTGGAACAAAACCATAGACGCGGCACAAGATCTCAAAACGAGAGACCTTAGCGGCCGCAATAACAGACAACTGAGACAAATTGATTTGAAAGTATCTAAGTATATCTACAAAAAACTGAGAAAGGGGGATCCGGTAATTAGCAAAATCTAAAAACCTAGTATAAACACCAATCTTGCCGGTGGGACTATTGCGAATCCTACTATTACGGTCGGGTAATTCAGAGTGAACAGTGGGAGGAATATGAAACTTTTCACATAGTGCATCTAAACCCGGTTGGGTTAGGATGGATTTAATGTCATCAATAGAACTCGTGGTCGGAAGGAAGAATTAAAGCATAACCTGATAGTCTACACGAATCTTTAGGCGGTTACGAGCGTGGGAAAGTGAGTAAAGAGCCTGAAAGTTTTACAACAATGGCGATAATAGTGGGGAAGAAGAAAAAGAAGACAGTAAAAATCAAAGGGGTATTTATACCCTTGGCATAGTAAATGCAAGAAGTAGCAAGATGAGGACACGTGTAATCCACTAAGTCAGCCAACGGATAGGATTCAAAAAGGGAAAATATGATGACAGTTAGGTAACTGACTTCAAGTCATGTCAGTCAAAAAACAAAAGGTTAGGGTAATTACACGTCACCCAAACCCTACCTAACCAGTTAAGAAACAGTCGCGGAGAAGCTAACAGTCGCGGAAGAAGGAAGACGTGTGGTACTAAAGGAACAAAGTCTAGCAATATTCACCGCACGCAGCACAACGCCGCACGCAGTAACAATACTAGACTGGGGGACTTGATGCCATATAATGGGTATGACATGCTTTTGGGCCTGGGCCGTACCACTACATTTGGGCCCCGGCCCAACTGAATCAATAATAAGCGTAACGGGCCGGAGCTAAGCCCAAAACCATACTGGCCACGGCCCAGATACAGCTAGACGGACGCGGATCGGCTACAGGTCGCTTCTGCAAGCTATCCACGGATCAACTAACGACCACGGAAGGTAATCCCGTCCGCAACCACGATAACCGCAGGCCCTTGCCCGATAAGGGCCCTACTCCGGACACTACAATTGTAGGCGAAATACTAGGAAACCCTAGTACTAGACTCCCCTATAAAAGGAGTCATCTGACACACTAAAAGGTACAATTTTCTCACTCCTCCAAATACACACACATACTTCTAACAACATGATGTCTTACTCTCACGCCGGAGTCTAATCGTGGGGTCTGTCCTCACGGTAAGGCTAACGGTTTACTTTCATGTGTGTAGGAAATCATCTCAATCACTTTGTTTAGTACAAGATCTAGCCTGAGGAGGGCTTGAAGGTCCGACCCAAAAAAGCGATCTAAACCCACCTCGTACCCCGTTACGTATTTTGTACTTATAGGTATTATGAGTACTTAATAATATAAATAAAGTTTTAATTGATTTACTAATAAAATGATAGATATAACAATTTTTGTATTTAAATTGAGTATATATGGCATTATAAATTAGATTACTTTTATATATCGCCTTACTTTAATGATTAATTACATACTAGTATATACTTAATGAAATCATTGAATGTATAATGTTATTAAGTTCATATACCACTCTACATATATACCCAAAGTGTAATCATTGAATGCATAATGTAGCTTTATATGAAATTTCCAAATTTAATAAGAGGATATATATAATTGCCTTTATAAATTTTGGTTGGGTAAATATGACATTTAAGTGTTTAGATTGAGAATATATGAAATTAACCCATAAAATAATGTACATTACGTAAAGCTACTTCAATCCATAGGGTCACCATCGCTAACACCCAATGTTGAAAACCCATGTCACCTTTTCCTCACCACCACAGACGCGGCCACCATGCGTGTCCTACTGTGTTTCCACCTCCCTAAACCAGCGCGTTATTCATATTTTAAATTATGAGCTTGTTCCTTTTAAAATGTGCCAAAAACCATAAATAACTTTTTGCATTTAGACTTTGTACTTGATGCATTTAATGTATGAGTTTTTTATTGTATATTTTGTTTCACAAATAATGTTTAGTTCGTTTTGTGCAATAGTTTTTTTACTTTTTTGTGTCCAACGATTTCTACTTTAGAAATCATTGTTAAAAAGTCATTAAGCAAGTCTTTCCTTCAATGCTAGAAAACATACTAATTACTTTTCTAAATAGTGAAAAGTCTTTTAAAAACCACCCCATTGGAGATGCTCTAAGTTATAGTAGACTCTCCATGTATACTAATGTGGTTTTAAATAGTTTATAGTATAGATACGTAATACAGTTTGGGATTTGCTATACAATGCTCACAGGGCAATGCATAAGCCACATTAAATAATATGTTTTTTCCATATTTGAGTAGCTATGTACTTAATACACAATAAATAAACATAAAAATTACCTTAAATACATGTCATTTTTAAATTAATAAATTCAAGTTTCCTTTTATATTCATATTAATTGTTGTTTAAACATTGTCTGGTGGGCATTATATAGCAAATCTCATACAGTTTAACCAATATTTACACAACAAAGTTTTACAGCGTTTAAAATTTTTATTTGAATTAATAATAGAATTTGTCACAAATTTTTACAAAATAATAATTTTAGTTGAATGACAATTGAAGTGATCTCCTCTCTAACTTAAACACAAACCTAAAGTTCAATTCGATGATTAAATGCCTTTAAATATGTTTCACATTAATTACAAGAGATAACATTTACTCCACTACAAACATCTATTTTATCTAATAAAATTTAAATTAAATGAGAACCTTTTTAAATTGTAAAAATGAGAATCTAATCAATGGTTGACAAGTGAAATTACTTGTTTTAAAAAAATGAAATTTAATTATACACAAAAAGGGTACTATAGGTATTCTGCACTTTTTTATTTTGACTAACCATAAATACTCCTCTCCACCCTATCACATTTTTTTATTTTGAATAACCATAAATGCTTCTCTCTTCCCTCTCATAATAATAACACCTACACATAAAAAAGTTATAGTCACCACTCCCCACAAAAACTCGCCGGAAAATTCTGACGTCGTCGGTACATGTCGGTGCTCGTGTATCTAGTATCTCGTGTCACCGGTACACCGGATACATAGTGGTATGTGATGCACAAAACCACCATACACCGGATACATGGTGGGCCGGTGTCGTTGTTGTAGCACTTGTATCAGTTATATTTTATTGTATCACTTGTATCAGTTATATTTTACTTTACCATTTGCACCAGTTTCATTTTAGTTGTACCACTTGTATCAGTTATATTTTATTGTATCACTTATATCAGTTATATTTTACTTTACCATTTACGCCAGTTTTATTTTAGTTGTATCACTTGTATCAGTTATATTTTATTGTATCACTTGTAGCAGTTATATTTTACTTTATCATTTATTGTATCACATAAATAAAATTGGTTGATGAAAATAAAATGTGCCAAAATACCCTTGAATTCTATTTAATTATTTTCACTTATAATTGTGTATCAAATAATAAAATGTTTAAACTTATAAATAGTGATAATTAATTATTATAATGCCACTCATTTAATATTAATCTCATTTAATACCAATTAATAGATGGCGAAAAAAGAATGTACTAAACCACCCTTGAAGCACTATTTAATGATCATAATATCACTCATTTAATATTATTCTCATTTAATACCAACTAATAGATCTAACGGTGTAGATTAGTTCCTATCTTAACAATTTTAACAATCTCTCACATTAACCACCCTCTTATCTAATAAATCGCATCTAGAAATATGTATATAAAACACGAAGATGTAAAGTCATAAACATAAGTATTCCTAACATATTGATACGACCCTGTTAGGGGTTATATCGGATAGTAGCATCACTTCAAGCGTGTGCGAGCTCCTTAAAAAAATAGAGAGAAAAATGAGAGAATTATTGATCTTAGACTTGATTGATTATTTCATTCATGAATGGTTTGATATATTTATACCGAATACAATCAAAGTTAAATACAAGACCAACCAAAGTCAAATACAAGACTTTTCCTATGATAACGAAAATTTCCTAAGATATCGAAACTTTCCTATTAAGACTCAAACATAATAAATAAAAATAGTTATTATGACATAATCCTTATGATATACGGGCTTGGATGCGATTCTCTTGGGTCGCAGTTCTGCAATGGGCTCGGGCCTAGGCGTAACACTCCCCACTCCTTTAAAACCACTTTTCCCTCAAGGTGTCGTCTAAAAAAATCTTGATTTCGGGATCCCAAATTATTATATACCGATCGCTACCAAATGTTGCCAAGATAGTTGGTTCTCCTTCCCGTTCAACATCTCTCTCTACCTTCATATCTTCCGATTCATTATCTAACTCCTTCCAATTTCTTGAACTTTTCTACTCCACAATTCTTGACCATGCATCAACCATATATCCTTCTTGAAACTCCTCTAGAAAGCCGGCCACCACCTCACTTCCGGTACCAGCATTCGGTTGAGCAAAATTATGGGCGTCCCTACTATCCAAGAGCTCGAGAACATCCCCGATACTAATTTTTTTCCATAGTTAGAGAGCTCACGGACTTCTGTATCCAACCAAAAAAGTTAGTGCAAAACCATTACCGTTGTCCACTACTTCCTTTGTAGGTGTCGTCGGACCTGAAGTTTTTGAATCATTACCAGCACTGCTGCCAAAAGTGTCAGCGGAAATTGGTGGTTTGGCGTCATCTTTTTCTTTAGAAATTTCATTCTGGTTATCTTGGTTTTCTTGATGCTCGTGTTCTTCAGAAGTAGCAACCATACTTGTTTTGACAGCTTCTACCTTGTTCGGATTATGGCGAATTGTTTCCTCTAGATCTTGAACCTGTACCCCTGTGTTTAGGTCGTTTGGTTTGGCGATGGCTTTGGTGGACCGCTCGTCCTCAAAACGGGCCTCGGTGATACGGGCTCTGAAGAGGCTTCTCCCAAAGTTGTAAGATTCGACCTCAATAGTTCCAAAAGTTGTAGGCCCGTGAAGCGTGCTTCCATTGCACGGGCTAATGAAAAAGCTTCATCTAAAGTTGTGGGGTTTGACCTTAAGAGTACACATAGTAGAGCCGATTTAAGTCCAGAGATATAAAATTATTTAAGTAACTTTTTAGAGATCCCCGTTACTCGATTTATAAGTATCTCAAACTCACTCTGATATTCAGCCACCATATCCATTTGTGAGAGCTTAGATAGTATGTATTTCGCGTCCCGATTGCGGCCGCCCGATGCCATGAACAATACTCCAGCAAACAATAACTCAAAGAACAATAATTTTTTTCTGATGAATAGTACCGATGAACATTAACTTTTTTTGGAACCCTAGATCAGAAGCCCTCTTAATGAGAGAAGCACCCATTGATACGACTCTTTTAGGGGTTATATCGGATAGTAGCACCACTTTAAGCGTGTGCGAGCTCCTTAAAAAATAGAGAGAAGAATGAGAGAATTAGTGATCTTAACTTGATTGATTATTTCATTCATGAATGCCTCGATATATTTATATCGAATACAAACAAAGTCAAATACAAGACCATTCAAAGTCAAATACAAGACTTTTCCTATGACAATGAAACTTTCCTATTAAGACTCAAACATAATAAATAAAGATAGTTATTATGACATAATCCTTATGTCATACGGGCTTGAATGTGGTTCTCTTGGGTCGCGGTTCTACAATGGACTCGGGCCCAGGCGTAACACATATATTTCACATTTACTCTTTATTCCAAAAGACGCGTCTTGTTTTCACTGGATAAATCATGTTGAACTTCAACGCAACTTACTTTTGATTATTGCGACGAAATCTATGAATCAATTAAAGTGTATTGACGAATAACGAGTTTTCAATCTCTTGTAGTGTCCAAGTCTACTTTAAAAACTTTTTGAAGGAAGTGACGGTTAAACATGTGCGATGAAATTTTTAGTAGAATCGAGTTGGGTTAATACAAAACACATAATATTCGGTAACTATAAACAAGAAAAAATGAAACTGTAAACTTCATAATTCAATCGAAAATTTGTGTCAAAACGAACATGGTTAATCACATATAAAATCAGGTAATTAACACCGACTAAACTGTCATATTTGTAGCTCATGTTGATTTCGTATTCGGGGTTCCAATATGGATGCATATTATCGCTCTTTTCGTTTGTGCTTTGAAATGATCTTCGAGGTGAAAATTTAGTAACTTATAGCTAGTTGCAGAAGCTACAAACGTAGCTATACTTGGACGTCAGGCGTAGGGGTGTTCAAAAAATCTGAGAAACCGACAAACCAAGCTATCCGCTCAATCCGAAACCGAAAAAACCAATAACCGAAGAATCTGAAACCGAGAAACCTAAAACCAAAAAAACCCACTTATCACAGCTCGGTTTTGGTTTTTACTCTAAGTTATCCGTGGTTACCTGAACCACATCATGTATAATATACATGTAGGTTTCAACAAAACATTCATAAAAATATACAAGTATCAACTATATTATTGCACTACCTTTTATCGCATATCGCATATTTACTTACCTAATGTGATCATTTATAAACATCCGTGGATTACATATGACTAATATGATGTCAAATAATTAGTACTCTATATTAGTTATTTTATTACATATTATAACTTGAATTTTTTATTGCGACGAAATAACTTTACTATGACTCTAATCTCTTCAATGTTATTTAATTTTACTAGAATGACATATTACATTCTTGTTTATGTTATTATTCGTCGGATTCGATTCTATTAATTTTTTAGAATTATTAACCGTGACCCAAATCGCGGGTAACCGCTCATTTCGGATACCCACGTGTCTGGTTACCCGCCAAATATGGTTCGGTTTCGGATAGTAATATGAGCTAACCGAACCGAGCCAAACCGCCCCGTAAACACCCCTAGTCAAACATTCAACATACAAAACATATGTATTTAATATATTCAAGTTCATTATGTTATGGGTAATCTTAGCTTTTGATGACATCAAATAACATCACTTTTATAGCATCATTTATCCCATGTAAATTACCCACTTTGTATAATTATTGCAAGAATTGGTACTTAATCGTTTATATTTGAGAATTGTAGTAATTATGGAGTACTTGGTGAAGATTATCATAAAAGCACGCAATTTAGAGCTTAAATGAAGACATTTGAAGAAACTATTCTGACACCTCAATACGCCGTATCCGAAAAGGAAGATATGGCATATCCGTGCCTGCACTTCATCAGATACCATGAAGAATTCAAGTTTAATACGCCGTATCCAGAAGACCTCAATACGCCGTATTGACCTCAACCAATACGGCGTGTCGATCAAATTCCAGACAATATAAATAGAAGGCCTAAAAACGAGTTTTAGGTGTGCTTGATCATATTTTCAATACCCTAACCACAAAAGTCGATTTTCAGAAGACAAGAAGAGCAGAAGAGGTCAAGCAAAGCTACTAATTCCATAGGAAACACCTTGTAATCTCTTATACTCTAGTAATCGTTCAATTTTTGTTATCATTCGTTTAACTCGGTTAGTTTACCTTGGTTGAATTATTATTCTTGTATTGATTACAATGATTAAGGGCTAATACCCTTGGGTATTAGCCATGGTTATGAAGATTTAAATGTTTGGTTTGTTTATATCGACTGCTTAATTTATCGTTGATCGTTATTTATGTTTATCAATTTATTCTTGTTTACGTGCTTTTGTATGCGACCTATCATTCAACTGGATCTAGTGATACCGACCAAGTTAGCTAGATGACAGGATGGCTCTCCATATAGCGAATTATATATCTAGAATAATAGGATCACAATTAATATCCTATCTTTACCATTGGTTTATGTGAATAAGTTGGACTAGCAGGTGACCTGGGATCAACAAATAACCAACTGATTCTTTCGGTAATGACTTGGATAGTGGACTACTAGAATATAAATTGTCATTAAGCAATAAGTGGGTAAATTCTTCATGAGCTAGGATTTAATAAGATCACCATTATTCATCTCCTAAAATAGATTATAATCAGCGAATAGGATGCTTTATGCGGATGCGTTTAATTGTGACATAATTCTACGTGTCTAGGTTTTAGGAAGAAGTACCGCCTAAATCTTGGAATGATATGCCGCCTCGAGATAAGCACTCATTGCACTAAATAAACAAACCAACATTTTAATTGGATTAATCATGGCTAAATACAGTTTTCTTATATTTAGCTAGACCGCTCTTCCATCTTTTGATTATTTGCTTGCGTGTGTTATTATGTTTTAAATTGATCTAAGTTACCACAGAACTTGTGCCAGTCTCTCAGACTAAAAATCCCCATTTATCCGTTAGAATTAGGATTAACATATGTTTAGCATAGGTTTAACATAGATTAGAACTAACATAGTTTAAATTAACTTAACTTAGTTGACCAAAATATTGATAGAACTATAGATTAACGCTCTTGCTCTTAGTGATCGACACCCTACTTACCAACAAAGCTATATCCGATCGGGTACACTGCTTGTTAGTGTTGTTTTTAGGTAAAGTTGGCAAAATATAAATGTAAAACTTGATAACTAAAATAAATTACCTAAACTACAACGACACATCAAGTTTTTTGGCGCCGCTACCGGAGAGTGAAGTTGTTTAATCTTTATTTTTATTTAATATTTTGGTTTTAACCTTAGATTAACTTAACCATTAACTTAACCCTTAACATTAGTGTAATTTAGATTAGTGTAAAATTTTGTAAAAATCTGTATATTTGTTTTTAATTGTTTGCTTACTTGTTTGTTTTGTTTGTTTTATTGTTTTCTATACACTGTTCTTGTCAATAACCTGATACGGCGTATTCAAATTAACTGAATACGGTGTATCTAACTTTCTTAACCAATACAGCGTATTCATTCAGACTGATACGGCGTATTAAAATTCATTGAATATGGCGTATCGATCATCCGATATAACGGCAGGAACAAAAATTTTCATATTTGAACTTCGAGTTTAAATTTCTATATATGCCTTTTTCCAAACTGGTTTTACTGATGATTTTCTGGTTATTTTCAGTAGCAATGACAAAGGTAATTAAGGAAGAGTTCGAGAAACTTGGATTGCTCAAGATTGATGAAGATTTGTTTACTTACGATACACAGTTGTTGATAATCTTCGACGAATTTAACAGATTAAGCAGAATTAACGACGACTTGTTTACCTATTCCTAAACCTACCCTATGTGTCGAACAACGAACCAGTAATCTAACGCACAGTGATCTCGGGGAATATGAATGGAAAACGAGTTATGAAAAGTGCGAAAAGATTTATGCTGAAGCAGTGATCTTGATCAACAAAAGATTAGTAAGGCTTATTGATGTAACCGTGAAGCAATGGTTGGACCTCAAGTATGGGAATCATAAGACTATGAATGAAAATGTTAGAAAGAGGTTATTGGTACATGGTTAATCAGAAGTTATAAGCTGCAATTCGAAGAATACTTAGAGATTAAGAGACAAAGAGAAACACACGCATGAGAAGTGGATATGGAATACAACCCATCTAACTTGGTTTTTGCTAAATGGCTCGCCTTGAAATTCTATAACCATTTGGAGATGGATTGGTATACCAAGAACGCATTATAGGTTTATTGGATGAGAAGGGACGATGAGGTAGTACTAAGCAACAAGGAGGTTTTGAATCTTAAAGACGAAGATAATAATGATGAACACAAAATCGCCGAAATCTTCATGATAGAAACTAATTTATTCAACTACGAAAGACTGTTGTGCGGAGAATTCAAAGAGTTCAATCATTATCTCAAAGTTGATATGTAACTATTTACTCACGATATTAAAAGAGCAAGGACTTATGAAGATTATGAGAGCGAATTGAATAATGAAGTTGGTGAACCATGGTCCAACGATAGATTACCATATGAATTATGTGATCATATTTGCGAACCTTTCCATTTCAAGGATGGAAAAACTAAATAGCCCACCTGCAACTCTAATATAGATGGATTTTGTAATGGTGGAGAGTTACCGGGAATGGTACGGGTTGGTTACATGACATACTTTCAAGATTATAAATGGTACGATAATTTAACGGATAACTGTTTGAAAGAAGAAGCCCTGAAGCAGAAAGCCATCTATGAAAAGTCATGGGGAGATGCTACTAAAAAGTGTGATAATTTTTTGCGCATGGTTAAAAACATGTTTTGGAAACTTTCACGAACTTGATTATGAATTATTGGTAAAGCTTCAAGATTATTGGTGGAAAGTAAATAATCATGAATGCTCTCCATTTACTAATTAGAGGAATCACATATGCGGACCATACACAAATATCAATACTCCCTATGATCCTTATCTTAACAGGAGGAATGGTAATGCAAGCAACAACAGTGATATTAAAGAAGAGGATGAACTACACAAAAATGAAGAAAGATGTTAATTGTTTGATAACCCTCGCCAAGAGCCACCAATTTGCAAGATTAGAAGGTTTAAGATGGTCAAGTATTCATTTGGGCAAGAAGAAAAGTATGTTGTTGTAAAGGAATATGAGTATGATGATTTGTCTAGAACCAATGATGTTCCATGTCACGCTTACCAGGAGATCTTTCGTAACATGGACGAAGGATGGTTGGTAATAAGGACGGAATAAGAAAGCTGAAGAAAAGTCTAACTTAAAGACTTAGCTGAAAAGAAAAGTGCTTCCCGAGAGACAACCCGAACTGTTTTTAATTTATTTTTATCGAGTCTGTCTTCCCATACATCAATACAGCGTATTCGCTCCATACCATACAGCGTATTGAATGTGTGGACGTTATCAGTCCTTTATTTTTCTGCATTTTAAAACATTATTGTCAGATTTGGGATACGGTGTATTCATGCACATGATACGATGTATCTGGTAAATCTAACTCGTATTGATACTTTTTACAGGTTGCTGCATACGGCGTATCCAGGTTTTTGGATACGACGTATTGGTTTCCTGTACAGTTTTTAGTTTTTATTTAACTGTAGGATACCCAAGATAGGATTGCATGGTTTTCTTATATTTTGCACAGGACCTCGCTGGAAAAGAAATCGACAATGTTGGTAAAGTATCTACTATCTGGAATCCTATGTGTGTTGTAGTCATGCTGGAATT
>BQNB010122025.1:6174-20356 GCA_026074375.1 Tanacetum coccineum
GTGTCCCAATTGATAAAGCAGATCAACTCGGGATCGATGACATTACTTGTGCATTTATATCAATCACCCAAAAAAATGTGAGGTTCGCCTTTAAATCTTATAAAGATGATTTTTGCCTTTATCTTTCTCGAGTTAAGGTTTGAATGCAGCTGCAAGTGTCTCATCCGTCGTTACGGCTGTGTATTTGTAGTTTTGTCGCGTTTTCTGGAGCATTGGTATCGGATTAAAAATTGTATGAGTGTGCCAGTGATTTATTGATTCTAGAACTTGTGCTTGATAATCATTACGAGACCGCAGTGAGATCACGTTCACGTGATATAGGTATTTTTATGTGATAAAGAGGCAACTTAGGATTTAACTCAAATAGCCATTGCATTTAATTATTTATTCTCTTAGCTAGTTACACTGATTAGCTAACCACCCAAATAAAACCTTATGTTAGCACTCATCTTTAGTGCTAGATACCCCTAGTTCAACCCGCTGAGCCATTCTATTCATTGTTCTCATCCAGAAAAAAAACAAAAATATATAACCTTTAACCTAGCCTTACCTCTTCTCGAAAGTCCCTATGGTTGGTTGCTAGTTGCTCAATATGATTGGTTGATTTTTGCTCATAGTTTGTTCACACTTTGCTTTAAGTGTTGTACCATTCCAACGAAGTCAAAGGTTCGAAACTTCGTTTTTCGTATTTTTTGTGGTGTACACTTATATTAAGTGTGGGGGAATTGTTAGTTGTTTGAATGAGGGTGGATTGAAAAAAAGAAAAAAAAGGTTGAATCGAAAAAAAGAAGAAGTATGAATAAGTGTTGTTTGTTAGATGGAGGTTGGTTTGTTCGATAAACTCGTGGGATTGTGGATTGTCGTAACTAGCAACATGGGTTTCTTGGACTTGTCGACATGTATATTATAAAACCATTTCCAGTATATATTTCCCATGCCTTATCCACACCCTTATTTACCCTTAGCCTAACGTTACAACCCGAATAAAGTCCTCTTTTGATATTTATACATGGTGCTTACGCCAGTTCGGTGCAGTTTTGTTTCTTATACAAGCCTATGGTATGAAATGAATTATGTCTGAGCAATTGAGTGTGATTTCCCTTTTACCCTTTATTACATCACATACGAGTGTTTGAGTGAATTATGATTTTCCTTATTCGTGAGGGGCTTAGTCATGTTATTACAGCTTGAAGATAATTGGTATTGTCAAACATCTCTGTTTTCACATATTAAAAATCCAAAAATATTTTCATAATTCTATGTTTGTTTTGTAAAGCTTATTATTTTCCTTATTTTGCTTGTGGGCAAGTAAACCTTTAAGTGTGGGGGGTGCTTGCGCCTTTTGCACTTATTTGTTACAAAAACTAAAAATATTTTCGATAATTTCACACCCAATAAAAAAATTTTAAAAATAAATAAAAAAATAATAATAAAAATTTCTTTGTCTTGTCACCTAGGACCTTGTTTATAAAATTTCTTTTCTTAGATTTGCTTGAGGGCAAGCAAAGTTTTAAGTGTGGGGGGATTTGATAAAGCTCAAATTATACATGTTTTTATACGCGTTATCAATGCTTTTATATATCTAATTTGGTTAAATATAAGAACTTTCGGTACTTAATCGAGTATATTTGCTATTGTAGGTTCTATGTACGTGTCGTGGAAGAAAACCGAAGAATACACGAAGATTTGAAGCTTAAACGAAGAACTAACTCAAGTTGAATGCTGCCCGACACCTGTTCACTGTTTTGGTCATAACTCGGTCATACGAACTCCGTTTGATGCGATTCTGGCAGCCACGCGAAGATAATTTAATTATCTACAACTTTGAAAAAGGCCAAGTGCTGTAAATTCCCCAAGTATGCCGCTCTTTCAAATAAGTGCGGCGCACTTTTCTGCCAGATTATGAATGCTCTTAAATGAGCTTGGCATTCATTCCAACCTTTCAAATCTCTATTCTAGATCCTTCTATGACCTAATTTGGGCACCCTAGAGCCTATAAATACAGCCTTTAATCCCTTATATCTCACACCAACAGATCTCATTACACACACATAGAAATCAAAAAGGAGGGCATCAAAAATTTTTGTGTGCATACAAAATTCTTTTTGTGCATTAAAAAAAACGGTATAAAAACACAGGTAAATTAGTAAAAACTTCTTTTACAAAAGTTTTGATGCACCAACATACCCACATTTAATGGAATTTTTTGTTTGTGGGGGGGGGAATTTTTCGGTGAACTTTTAAAAAAAAAAAGTTTCTTTTTATTCTTCTCACATATTTGTCTTTTTATTTTATAACCGTTCCTCTATATATTATTATAATCTATATTATATCGTATATATCATATATAATATATATATATATATATATAGTAAAAATCATATATAAATTTCCATGACTATGTCATGTAGGAATTTTATTTCTGAATTTCTTTTCTTAGATTTACTTGAGAGCAAGTAAAGTTTAAGTGTGGAGGGATTTGATAACGCTCAAATTACACTTATTTCTATATCCATATCAATGATTATAATATATAAATGTGTTAATTATAAGAACTTTCGGTACTTAATCGATTATATTTGCTATTGTAGGTCCATTGGTAGCGTGTCACAGGTAAGAAAACGAAGAATACACAACAAGATATGATTCTTAAACGGATAGACAATAACTCAAGCTGATGCTTCCCTAACACTATCCACTTATTGGCCCATAACTTCGATCATAACGAACTCCGTTTTGGCCATAACTCACTCATAACAACCTCGATCCATGCAGAGACATATCATATATCTAAAGACTTTGATTTTTCGTCCAGACTAAAAAACTGCCCCAAAGTATCTATCTATGGTACTTTAAACCAAAACTGCGGCGTAACTTTTGAGGCGGTGGAAAGAATTAAAGTCATTAAAATAAAACAACATTAACACGCTCGCAGTGCTATGTCACATATTGTTTTGAGTTGCGGTTATTGGCCCCCAGACAGTACCTATAAAATAAAGCCTCACACAAGGTCTCCCGTTTCATACCAAACTCCCCACAAAACAATATCTTTCACACACATGACAAATCTTTATTAGATCCTTTTGAGAGTGAGGAAAGGATGGGTGAGAGGATCTAGAGGAACAAATCAGATCCAAACTACCACTTTAATCGTTTCATTTTACCCCCATTATCACACACCTACAGTTTCTCGCACCGTTGAACCACCTACCATCGCTAACTGATTACCATATTATTAGCACGCATATCTAGACCTCTTACCATCCACTATAAATCTATATATGTTCTTCCCCACAAAATCCTCCTACTATTCATCACCATAAGACCGGTTTTACCTAACACTCCATTTGTGTTGACTATAATCTGCTGATTTCCAGAAGTTACTTGTATAAATTTCGGTTTATCTCGGTAGCATTTGGTTGTTGGTTGATCATGGAACTATTAGTTTTGGGTTGGTTATTGTTGTAGTCGAAATATTGATATTGTTACTTTGTTTTAATATGTGAAACATGAATAATATTTGGATGATTTTGCTATGACTTATGAATATGAATGTTTATGAATTCGATGTTATCTTTACTTGGATCCTTGTTTATCCTTTGATTGATTGTTGCAACTATTATAGGTCGAAAGAGTTAGTTGTAATGGTTGATTTTGAGTCGCGAATCAATATCATACTTGTGAGAATTGTATGGTAAATTGATAAAAAAAACCAAGTAGAATAATGTTTAAGACCCTTCTTTATGTTGACCGACCGGGTTGGGAGGAATTCATTTGTATGCATATTTGATATTAACCAATCCTAATGCACTCGTGATGATGTAGTATATAGGCCAAAAGGATTCTATGTTATCATTGGTAGATATGCTTGTTATTATGATTACCCGTCATATATGACTTGTATGCTTTTTTTATATAAAGTCTTGCTCTATCTATATCTATTATGTTATGTGGATCATGCCTTGTTTCTTGTTTGCTTTATACACACGTTTAGGCTATTTGATCCATGATAATCATTTAGCTTTGTTACTTGATAAACAATTTATGAATTGCTACAAATCCCGTGGAAAGACCTGGACTTACCTAATACTATATTACACTCGAATAGGGTATACTTGCCCGAATGTTGTGTTTTTAGTCGATCGTTTGGTAAATCTAGTTATTATAAATTTAAAACTTGTAAAAACACAATTTACTGTAGAAGGTCAAGCAAAGTTTAAGTTGGTTAATATATCTAAACACAGTGGTTTAAACCACTCGATTAATTGCTTGCACCGTTTTCTTCCACGACACGTACCATGGACCTACAATAAGCAAAATATACATCGATTAATTAACCGGCGAGGTATACTTATTAAAAACCACATATAGATAAAATAAAACACATTGATAACGCATATAGAAATATGTGTAATTTGAGCATTACCAAAAACTTGATGTGTGTTTTCGAAGCTTTAAATTTATAATAACCTAAAATCACCAATTTTAACTAAACAGTACAGCACATCGGTCAAGTATATACCCTACTCGAGTGTGTTGGACATCGAGAGGGCTGTTGAATACATTCCATTTAAAAACGTTAAAACTTTTATAGAAGTTATTTTTCAAACAACCAATTCAAGTTTGTGACGAAACTAATGAAAGTGTCCATCAATAGTTCTACTATAATAACTATTCTAAAGAACATCAAACAAAGCATATCACCACATCACAATATACAACAGAAACATAGATACAATTAACAAAATAAATACAAATAGATAAACTTTAAAATATAAATGACATAATGGCGATAATGTACGAGAATAGCGCAAACCGACATGATGATTTTTACTAGTCTGTTCGGACATACGAAGCCCTCTTCGCCTACTCCCACTCCACGAGTACCCAACTCGAGTTACTCCCTAAATTAAACCCAGCTCCTTTACGGCCGAGAAAACCATAACAATTGTCGTTTATAACATTACTATACAAAGCAAATACCGAGTCCTACTTCGAGGTAGAACCAACCTAATGTCGCTTACACTTTATCCGGTACTAAGCTAAATACCGAGTTTTACTTCGAGATAGAACCAATCTAACACACTACGTATTTTGTGGCCTAAATACTAACCTACACACAAACATCACTTTCGGATTTATACACTATCCGGATCTTCACAAATACACAAGAGTTACAATATAGAGATCAAATCTACTATATGACATACAAGTGACTAAAAGTAATCACTTATATATAAACCCACCCAATCTACTACATGATATACAAGTAATCAAGAATGATCACTTTCATGTAGAGATATCCTATACTTCACATACATAACCCAATGGTACTAGTGGAACTAACCATAGTTGTCACCATGACCAGCTATGTCTAGCACCCATGCTCAAAGATAGAAGAAATAAACACTATGTATATATGTTGTGTGTTTGGTGTTCACCTCCATATAAGAGGAAGAGGAATACTTTTGCTTGGTATTTAGAGTGGATCCTTGACTTGACGTAAGTCCTTTTGGTCCAACACATTAAAATGTGTTGTTAGATACAAAAGGGTGTTTGGATAAAAGGGATGTATGGATAAAACCATGCACCAACAACTTTCCCTCTATCTTTTAGAAGCTTAATTTAAATTTGAATTAGCTAGTTTCCCTCTATTTTCTAGAAGCTTTGATCCCCC
Source organism: Tanacetum coccineum (assembly GCA_026074375.1). Lineage (NCBI taxonomy): Eukaryota > Viridiplantae > Streptophyta > Magnoliopsida > Asterales > Asteraceae > Tanacetum > Tanacetum coccineum. The sequence continues at coordinate 11,852 of BQNB010122025.1, forward strand.
CATCTTCTAGAAGCTTTTATTGGGACTTGATGGGCCTTAATAGGCCGAACTCTATTAGGCCTTATCAGGCCGAACTCTATTAGGCCCTCTTAGGCTAGCCCATTTGCTTGGCCCGATCCATCTAGTGAAACCCATGTGAGTAAGTACGACTCGGTATGACGGATGTTTCGAGAAGGATTTTGATGATGTATGGTTTGATGAGGTTGTGATCACGCGTAACTTGCACATTTTACGTTATGTATTTCAAGTTACTTGTTTTTCATTATTAAAACCAAAGGACATGTTGCACTAACAACCTCCCTTTTTTGATGATGACAAATATTTAAACTTGTAACATAGTAAAATTTAAAATTTACTTGTTTACACTTCCTTCTCCCCCTTTTTGTCGAAACGAAAAGGTGTATGCTCCAATATGTTGATCCTTGTCCGTTAACACTCTTCCATCTCTAAAAGGAGCTTGTCTTAGAGTAAACTTTGTTTCCTTGAAATGTGTATAATACACATATCCGTTAACAGCACAAAAAATGGCCCAATTTAAGCCCAAAACAAAACAAATCTAAAATGGCAAAATATACTTGTTTTTATATGTTTTTGTGCATGCAGGTATGGATAATACAAAAACAACAATAAAACCATCAAAAAGACGGCAAACACTGACACGATAACAGAAGAGCTTACAAGAGCCAAAACCAAAGTCAAACAATGTCAACCACTGGTCACAACTCTCCAAAAGTCAAACACTAGAAGACAAAAATCCAAAGTTACAATCTATATCCCACAAGGTTTCAGAAACTAACGCCTAAAGATCTCCATAAGCCTAAGAATTCAGGCCCTTACTTTTTCCCTTAAACCTTACCCGAATCATAAGCCCAAAACAAAAGCCCAATGTCCTAAGCCCATCACCCTTTTTACTAAACTCCAGGGACCATTCCTCCTACCTAAACTAAAAGTCTTTTTACACTAGGCTTTTATTAAACTAAAGAAAGGGACTAGTCTTGCAATTACCTCAAACTCACATCACCCTTTTCAGTTAAAAAAAGAGAGCGGGAAAAACAGTTTTCACTGTTCACCCGTCTCTCCCATTTAACCCTCAGGTTAAATCATGGGGCAAATCATAATTAAGGGATAATTTAGACAATTCAGGGGAAGAAGAACACGTATGCAGGGTCATCACATCATCAAACAAGCTCATTGGTCCAAACCCACATGGTTTATAGCCCACGGTGGAAGACTAAAATCACACAAGGCTGGATTTTAACACTTCAAGTACACACAAAAGAATCACACAGGTATACTCACACGATTGCAAGCTGGCAATCGTGTGAGTTTGATAAGACCAATGGTGTAGAATTGTGAACTCAATCAAAGATATGATCAAAGAAGGGCCAAGAATTATAAGGAAGGAGTAACAAACTTTGGGGCTAAACATCTTTGGCATCATATAAAGCACTTACCTCTCACCCATCGGGAGTAGTATTTTTTATGTTTCTACATTATAACGCTTAATTTCTAGCTTATGTAATTTCCCTTTAAAAGCTTTTTTGTTATTTTCCTTTCAATTTAGTAATCAAGTTTTATCATTACTGAAATTCAGTTTAATCTTAATAACTTCATAATCTCTTTTTTTTTCTTTTTCATATGCTCCATTACTTCTCTTTAAATGATAAGCTTAATGTGTCATAAGCAACTCAATAAGCTCTCTTATTCACTAAGCTAAGATAGGAGCTTAATTCGTCATAATATCTTACGTTAAATCCTAAAAATAGCTTTAAAACCATAACTACTTACAGGACTTGCAACGTTTTTGGAAGTGAGCCAATCATTGAAGGGGCCTTCCATGTACTTTTGCTGATCTTATCAATAGGAAAATCTAGAGCTTGAAGCTTGCTAAATTTAACTAAATTGCTTCTGTTTATGCAGAAGCACCCTGTAAGTCTTCATTAAAATTTCATTATTTAGTACCTCGTTTTAAAAGGCTTGCTTACTTGCAAATTAGTTGTGCTTATTTGCTAATACAGTGCTTATTTATGCTTATCTTAGTTAATTTATGCTTATTATTCATATTATCTTATCTGTTTTTAGCTAATATAGTTTAGAGTTAAGTTTTTCATATTTAACTTTAAAAGCCATAAAAAACCAAAAATATAGTTTAGATTAGTTTTAGACCTTTGATTCAGCTTAGAACTTGTAGAATTTATGTTTACAAGGAATAGTTTTCAGCTATTTAAAATGTCTGGTAGAAAGGTTTTAATAGCTGGATTTAGTTTTCAATAAGTTAACTAAAATCTGTCATAGCATAAGGAGTGTTTGGAATAGGCCTGTTTGACTACTTAAAGTCAAACTTATTTGTGCTTTTTGCTTTAGTCAGTATCATTTGTTGTTAAAAATGAATTGTGAAAGAATTTTAGAGATTAGATTTCAAATATAAAGACTTATATAGGCTTAAATAGGTGATACCAACACCACAGGGGATCATTGTTCTTTTTCTTTGTTTGTTTAAATTTGATCTAAGCTTGTTAAGGCTTGAGGTACGTTTGCTAGTAGTTGTTTAACACTCATTGAGTGTATCAAATGCAGTAGAAACCAAATTGGTTACCTGCAACTTTGATTTGTACACTTGTTCATTTGCATCAGCAGTGGTAATCAAAGTCACCACTGCTGTCATTTTAGGCTTTATTTTAGTTAGTAATTTTAGGATTTAAGGTTCAAAAATTTAGTGGATTATAAGATTAGTACATAGCTTAATGATAGTTTAGGGACTTTTCTTTTATTTTCCGCATCTTATGCCTATGTACATTTTATGGTTTAAAAGTCATAAAAAGCAAAAAGACCAAAAACAGTAGTAACTTAGGATTCAGCTTTTAATTTATAAACATTAGCTTATTAACCTGTTTTTATAACTTGGAACACATAGCTTAAAAAGTGGTAGTTAATACTCCAATAAAGCTCAGCTTCTGACTTGGCTTATTGAGTTTTAGAGTTTGTCTTATTTTTGAACTTTTTTGAGATTTTTTTTTTTTTTTTTTTTTTTTTTTTTTTTTTTAAAAAAAAAATTTTTTTTTTTTAATTAATTATCCTTCTAGTTTACTTTTTAATCTCCTATATCCATTTAGCTAATGTGTTTTAAAGCTCAAGTAGCTTTTTCATTTCTAATTTGTAAACATCATAAGCTTTCCCTAGAATAGTTTTAAGTTTTGTGTTTGAGCTTAATTTGAAGCTTGTGCAATCTTTTATGTCCAAACAAGCAAAAGTGAGCTCAAACCCTCACTTTCTGTGAATAGACATTCAAAAAGCTCTTAAAAGCTTATTTCTTACTTTGAGCTTATGCTCTATTTATTAAAAATACTTAAAATTGAGTCCTTTATAAGTTCCAGGTTTTAGAATTAAAAAAATTAAAAAAAATGCAAAAAGGGTGTTAGCCAACCTCGAACCCACGACCTCCCTCTCACAACACTAACGTTTTAACACTTGTGCTACAATAGCTCATCCGTGAGCTATTGTACACTTTAATCCTTTATCCTTTCTTTGGGCCTTAAACCCATAAGCAATTCGTAGCTGTTCCAGCTTATTTTAGGGCTTATGTGTTTAGCTTTTTCGTAGTTATTATTTTTCTTAAGTTCCTGTTAGCATTTAGGATTTTCCCTGAATTTTTGAGAATTTTTCATTTAGTAGATTATTTTTAATAATTTTTCTTAGGATTTAATTTTTGAAAAGTCATAAAAAATAGAAAAAAGTTTTATAAAAATTCAAAAAAATAGTTTTTAGTTTTATAAAAAGTACTTTTAGGTTTACATTAAGAAAAATCATTTTCAACACTTTTAGATTTTAATTTTCATTTTTGAGCTTTTAATTTTAATTTTAAAAATAGTTTTCTGAGCTTTTATGTTATTTTAGACTTTTCTAAGTTTAAAAATCATTTTTCTTAATTTTTAGGACTTTACTTGCTATTTTCTAGAATTTAATTAGATTAAATTAGTTTTTAATTCATAATAAATTCAAAAATTATCAAAAAAATATTTTTCTTTTTCCTAAAATTTTATTTTGTCTTATTTCAGGTTTAGAAATTTAGTTTGCATTTTTAAGAATTAGTTTTGCCTTATTTACTTATTTGTCGCGTTTTAATTGTTCCCGTTAATTACCTTAGTTTGTAATTGCTTTTGTGTGCTTATTTTATTTGATGCTTTAATTTAGTAGTCATAGATAACCAAAAATATATTTTCTCATTCAAATCATAATCCAAACTAAGGCGTGGTCTCAATTTCACAAGTCGTTGGGGAAACGACCCGAGAAATCAAACTTCTCGGTAATCATATGTATATTATTATTATTATATATTTGTATAAGAATTTTTCCTAGAGGGCTACTTTGGGAATTATTCTCTATACTATTGTGTATTAATATAATATAGTGTATAAAAACTGACAATCAATTTTTGGCGCCGCTGCCGGGGACTTGTGTTAAATATTCCTTCGTTTACGTTTGTTGGTTTTGATTTGAAGATCCTTTCGTTTACGAAAGTTATATTTTTGTTATAAAAATAAAAAACCCAAAAAAAATTTAAAAAATATAAAAAGTAAAAAATATTTTCCTTTTCTTTTTAGTATAGTTATCATATAAAAAAATCAAAAATATAAAAAATTGTCCTTAAAAAGAAATAAAATACACAAAGTTGGTAAAAGAACACCAACATATAATATCCTCAATCGAGGTATTATCATAAATAAGTTCCGGTGAACTTGAAAAGTTCCCAAATCGAATCAAAGATTTAAAAACTTGCCATTTGTGTCATTTACGAAGAACGGCTCACCTTAAAAAGTAAAATTTTTAAGAACTACCGTGAAGTAAATTTGATTATGTGGTTTAAGTTGTCGTCTCGTTATCCGTTAATTTAGTTCGTTTTTAATAAATAAATAAAAGAAATTTAGTTTAAATTTTATTTTTCTACTTTGTGCATGCGCACTCGTTCTTAAACCCGCAACCATAACCGTCAACAACAAAGCCAACCGGCTGTTGTTCAACCATTTCATTTAGAAGAACCTTTCGTTAATCCTCCATTTGTTCCGATGGCTGATAACCGGACAATGGCACAATTGCTCCAAGCACCCACCGAGGGTTACGAGGATGCAATTGTAATTCCCGAAATTAATGCTAACTTTGAGTTAAAGCATGGTTTGATCAATCTTGTTCAAAACAAACAGTTTTTCGGACATGATAAAGAGGATCCACATGCTCACATCCGTTATTTCAATAAGATTACTTCAACAATGAGATTCCCGGATATCCCGAGCACGTCAATTAAGCTTATGCTTTTTCCGTTTTCTCTTGAAGGTTCAGCCCGGATTTGGCTAGAAAAAGAATGTAACACCCCCAAAAATATGACAACGCAGCGGAATACCACTTGGGGTGCTACTTCATAATACACAACGCTAGATACAAGAGAACGACCTCTAAAAGTGTCGTTTGTAAAACAATCTCGTTGATTTTCTGAAATCAAAATAATAGTTGTCCCATAATTGCATCACCATGAAAAACTTGAATGTAAAGACTCCAATGCACATCAAATAATCCAAGCATCTAATTCACCTGAGAAAAACATGCTTAAAAGTGTCAACATTAAAGTTGGTGAGTTCATAGATTAGTTTAAATATGAATGTAAGTTTCAAATGAATGTATTTGTCCACTGTGTCATCACAGTACCATGTAAAATGTTTATAAAATATGCACGACCCATTTTATGTCACCAAAAGTACCAATATTATCCCAAAGATTTTATAAAGAATGCATGACCAATTTAATGTCACCAAAATGTTTCAAGTATGTATTGCCACTTTATTCAAGGCATAGTAAATATTCGTGTGAGTATAAAACAATGATTACGATTACTCTAAGTTCATGAAACTGCGACGTAGACTTGTATGTATGCCACTTTATTCAAGGCACCGTAAGAATGTACCCATCGTAGGTGTTCCCTCCAAGAACACCCGGGCAGTAATAAAAATAATGTGTTCCCCTCATGGGTGTTCCCTCCAAGAACACCCGGGCATGTATGCAAATAATATGTTCCCATCATGGGTGTTCCCTCCAAGAACACCCGGGCAGTAATGATTGTTGGCCCCGCAGGCGCCAATCAAATCGTAATCCGACATGGTATAACGTTCGTTTGCCGAGTGATAGCTAGTCACCCGAACGGGGATTGTCAATCCCAAATAGATCTATCTTATAACATTCGCGCTTACCCTCCGAGTAATTAACAGTTCATGCAACTTAAGCTAATCCATAATCATTTCAAAAGTAAAGTATGCATTCGTGACCAAAAATGAAGTCAAGTAATGTATCCCATAGCGAGCTATGTAAATGAGTATGTAAACCAAACAGGTAATCAACCATGTAAATGCATTTGTAAACAAGCATGTTCTCACCCCAAAAATATATGTAAAACCAGTAAAACATGGGGCTATAAACTCACCTTGATCAAAGACCACGATCAAATAATCCAAATAATTCACAACCGAATCTGCAACGATCTCGGCCACGACCTATAATTATGTCGTTCTATTATAATACACGTATTAAATACGATCAACGATGCGTACATCGTAACGACGAAATCATACATATTTTTATATGTATACATACATATATACATGTGATGAGAAATCCACTTGCGCGTCTTTAAACCTTAACCCTTAGTATATTTTATGTATATATACTATTTTCCGTCCAATATAACTTATCTCTAATATTTAAAGAAAGTTACTATTTTTAGACCTTCCGTTTTTAGAGCCGAATAATGATCTTAAAACTATTAATTGAAATAATATATTAACCGACCTTTAGTTTTGACCCGCTATATCTTAATTTTTAAAGCAGACAATCCTCGCGGCAAAGTAAAATGTCATTACGAACAACTTTCGTGTTTCGCCGGAAGGCTGAAACGGACTCGAAAGTAGCTCAAAATTCCTTTAATTAATAAGTCAGTCAGATTAAATATATTAAAAATAACATATATTTCTGATTTAAAGTGTATATTCCGATTTCACTCCAGTTTCTTCGTTATTGAGAGTTAAAAGTCCCGTTTTATATCAAAACGTCCGTAAAAATATAATTTGTTATATTTTGTAAACTAAAGTCTGACTTTTCAAATCTCGAATCCCGAATCCCCTGTTCCGTTTTCTGCTCACAATGTACCGTTACAAAAACGCGCCAAAGTCCGTTTTTAACTCAAAACTTATCTAAAATGTGTCTTATGGCTTATAGATTAATATCAATTCCCGTTTTAATATTAATACATATTATACTTAGACGCCGCAAGTTTAATAGATTTCATCACATTTTAATTAATCCGATAAAATTAAACGAAATATACTTTTGTGGTGCAAAACCAAACTCACCCTTTTCGGTGTTTATCCCAAATTCAACGCACCCCTTCAAGTAACCCAAACGCACTCCTTATGTAATTCTACCCAATCAAACGCACCCATATGGTGCTTTTACCAAACCAAACACACCCCTTGGCGTTTCTGTCTAAACCAAACACACCCTAAACCCGCTGTCCCAAACCCGACATCCCTCCCCCGGTGGTCCCCGGCTGTCCCGCAGCCAACCCAACACCCAACCCGGCTATACCCGGCTGTCCCGCAGCCAACCCGACACCCCGGTGGCGGCTGCCACCCAAACCAAACACCTCTTTTTGCGGCTTTCCTGCCACCGAACAAACAAACACCCCTTGTGGTACAAAACCCAACCCTCTTCCGTGTCGTTTAAAAACCAAACGCACGCCGAGACAACCAAACGCATCCTAATCTTGTAAATAACCAAAAACAAACACCCCTATGTTGATGTGACAATACCAAACGCACCCTATTGGGTGGCTGCGAAAACCAACACCCTTGTGGTGTTAACATATAAACCTAACGCACCCTTTTCTGTGACGAACCAGCCACACCCCTGCTGGTGTTATTTCAAAACTAAGACGCACCCTATTCTGTTCTTCTGTGAACCCCAACGCACCCTTTGTGGGTCGTGTTTTCAACCCAACGCACCCATGTGGTTGGTTTAACAACCAAACGCACCTGTCGCACCCGTTTGGTGGTTGTCCCAACCAAACGCACTCTTTTGGTGGTTTTAAACCACACCCGAACAAAACAAACACCCTTTTTGGTGTTTATGTTAAACCAAACGCACCATTTTTTTCTTGGTGCTCAGCCAAACCCACGCACCCTCGTGGTGTTACGATGAAAATGATGGAGGTGATAAGATGATGATGATGGGGTGGAGGTGGTGACGTGGGTGGAGGTGGTGGTTTCGGTGTGGGGAGGCAGCGGCGGTGATGGTGGTGACGTGAGGACCACTTTTGGTTTCGATCGGAAAAACCCGCCGAAAACTTTTCCGGCGGCGGCGGTGTGGCGGCGATGGTGGCCGGAGGTGGCCGCCGGATTGAGGGAGAGAGAAGGGTGTGTATGTGTGTTTTTATAAAGTAAAAAATGAAAATGATATAAAAGTTTA
>BQNB010122026.1:0-20356 GCA_026074375.1 Tanacetum coccineum
ATGATTCGAGTTTAAAGTTATAAGTTATACCTTTATTTCTGATGACTGATTAATTGATTCTGTAGTACTCCGACTTCTTTTTCTTGATGGTTCATATCTTTGATCATCGTTGACACAGCTTTGTTAATCGTTGATGCAGCTTTGTTGATCGTGGATGCAGTCTCTGAACAATCGTCGACGCATCTGTGATACCAGGATATTTACATGAAAATAAATCTCTAAGTGTTCTTGTGTAGTCAAAATTATGTTTTTTAAATAGTGTAAAATTTGATCTTCTAATAGCTTTTCTATTTATCATAGTATCTGACATAAAGCCTGATTTATCTTCATTATTATAAATAATAGAAACATCTTCTTCTTTTTTAATAAACTCTTTTTCTCCAGGTGATGGTGAGGATGACTGTTGAGTTTTTGAGGTTGATGTTACGGGTTCTGGCTGTTTGGTGTATTGGTTGATGTTTCTATGGGTTCTGAAGCTGTTTCATGGTTTTGGGTTAGACTTTGCAATAGATTGCATAGCTCTTTTTCTTCATTTTCAATGGAAGTTGCTTGTTCTTTGAGGGAGGTTATTTGTTTTTTGAGAGAGGCAAGTTGTTCTCTTTTTTGTTGTAGTTGAGATTGAACTGTTTTGATTATTGCTTCCATTCTCGACTGAGGGTGTCAACAATGGTGTTGTTATCAATTTTGATGTATTTAATGTATGGGTGGAATTGGTGTAACTGAAGTTGCCAACGGATAAGTCGACCTCTGCAATAGTCCTCTTGTAATTTATATTTCCAAAAACCTGTTACATACTTTGAATCGGTTCGTAATTCAAAACTTGTTTCCAATAGATCAATTTCCCATTTTTTAGAGTTCTTAAACACGCAAGTGTTTCTTTTTCATGAGTTATATAGTTTTTCTCAGCTTCTAAGAATGTTCCTGAAATATATTTGCATAATTTTGCATCTTACTTTTCTGTTTTTAAAATAGGATTTTGCTCATTGTTCAAAAGAGCTAGTTCTAATGGTTGAGATTGAGGAATTTGATTTCCATCAATATCTAGTCTTTTTTCAAGAAATAATAGTGAATCAATCGGTTTTATAATAAGGTCTACCGAAATCGTTATCAAAATGATCATTGTTATTATAATAGATATGTGATTCTTCTAAATCGGATTTATAATATTCTTCCATTTTCTTATTATATTCTAAAATTTGTCTTTTTAATCTTCTTTTTTAGGTTGTATTTTATAATTGCATTCAATTAGATATTCGGAAATTTTTATTCTTGATATCATATAAGCTAATGGGTTTTTTTATTTCTTCTAAAAATAATGGTAAGAAAATAAATCGAAGTGATCTAACTTCATCATCTTCTTGTTTGAGCTTGATGGCTAACTTAGTTCTTTTTTCATAATATTCAAATAATATTTTAAAAACTAAATATGAATTATCCGTTTCAAATTCTAATTTTGACTCAAAATTTTCCATTGTGTCAAAAGATAATTTCTTTGTTTCAAAATGTTTTTCTTATTTTTATTCGTGGTTAGATGATGTGTCACTTGAATAATCACTAGAATTTGTGTATGCATATATTTAATATCGGAGGATTCGATATCTGAATCGCTTCAGAGGTTCATATCTAAGTCTATGCTATTTTAATACTTCTGTTTCTTTCTTCTCTCCATCTTTGGGACAAGCTATTCGATATGACCCTACTTCTGACTCATAACACAACTTACATATTATTCTGTTTTAGATGACAATACTTCGAATTGTCTTGGTTATAATATTTTTGACGATGTTGTTTTCTGTTTCTAAAGTAATTTTGTTGAGAATTCTTTTTGTAAGATTGTTTATACTTTGAATTGTATAGTTTTTTCTTCCATACTTTCTTTTGTTTTTTGTATTTTTCTTCGAACATCCATAATTACCAACTTTGTCAGATTGCATTTCACAACAAAGTTTAACTTGTGCTTCTTTTTTAGCCGTTTCTTGTAAACATTCTTGTCTCATCCAAGCTTTTAGTTGGTAATTCCGTGCTCCTAAAGTATCAAGTTGTATTCTGGTTCAATTCATTGTTAATATTCCGTTTATTACATATCTTTTATTTTTGTTGATACAGATTCAGGAAGTTTATTAAAAAAACATTTCTAAGGCTGCTTTTTGTCTTGTGGGATCTAACTTATAATATTGGTCAGAGAATTTACATATAAATGGATCTAGATAACACATATTACATATTTTAAGATTTATTATATTCTCCATTGATGTTCTCTAATGTCCTTATTTGGTGCTTCTCACTCCTGGAATTCTGCAGTAAACTCTTGTAATATCGTGCTACAAATTTTTTATAAGTTGTCATTGGCATCAGTTGTTGCTATTTTGAGAGTTCTTTTTTCGTCTATAGTGTCTATAAATCTATAAACATTCCTGATTGTTCTATGAATTATGATAATTGTGTAAATCTCATAGGTTTATATATCTCGGAATTCTTTCGGTCAATCTGTATTTGATGCACTTAGCCATATTATTCAATCTTGATTATTTCATCTATGTCTTGTTCACAATCAAGATTTTAAAATGTATAATCATTCTTGTTATTGGTATTTTTGGTATCGTATTGGGGATAGGTATTTGTTCCACATTTTTGTTCTTCTTAGTTCTATATCTTTCCTTGTGATACTAAATATACTTTTGTTTGTGTTGGTGGTTTATAATCAAATTCTCTTTGTAAATCTTCGTCTACATAAGATTTTTTTTTCGTTTTTGTGCAAAATTATACTCTGTGTAAGGGTTTTCATATGGATTTTCATCTGAACTATAATCAAAAATAATATCTGCATCTTCATCATTCGCCTCAGATGGTATATCTAATGATGCCATTAATTTAGTGAGTGTTTCGACTTGCTCTTCAAGGTTTTCCATTATGTTAGCCTTAATGGTGGAACAATTTTTAAACGAGGTTTATTTAAGGTGTGTTTGTATTTTTGCAATAATGTAAAAAAATAATGTAAGGTCAGTAGGCCATGTGGGTCATAGTGTGTTAGGTGGTGTTTAGCGTAAGCAATGACGTAAATAAATAATAATGGAGTGACCCGTGTCGGGCATCCAATAGGTACGTTGCTGTAGATGCCACTATAGCATCTACTTTATTGTATTATAAATAGAGGCCTTGCCTCAGTAATGAAAGTGTGCGAATTTTAAGTGTGTTAATCACCTTTGAGTTTGAAAAACTCTTTCTATCTTTCTGTTGAATCGTTTCGATTCTGAATAGCAGATAAACTATCAATTCATTACCAACAATCGGTACCAACAACCAATTCATAGAATCAATTCACAATTTGCAAATAACACGTTTGACATATAGATTCTATCCACCTCAACATTCAACCACCGTAACCCCACTAATTATAATCAAAAGATTACCTCAAGAATTAATGCAGAAAATCCATATGGCGCACCAAATAAATCATACGTTTATTTCAAGAATTAATTTGGGTACAAGCATGAGCATGGGTATTGTTTGCGCCAGTTTTTTGGCCTCGATTTCCGCGTAAAAATCCTGGTATCAGAGCTGCGTACACGATCAACGGAGTTGCGTACACGATCAACGGAGCTACGTACACGATCAACGGAGTACTACAGAATCATCTAATCAGTCATCAGGAATAAAGGTATAACTTATAACTTTAAACTCAAATCATTTATTAATAAACAAAATGACAGAATTACCAATGTTAAAAGAAGAAGATGTTTCTATTATTTGCAATAATGAAGATGAATCAGGTTTTTTATCAGATACTATGATAAATAGAAAAGCTATTAGAAGATCAAATTTTACACTATCTGAAAAACATAATTTTGACTATACAAGTATCATTAGAGATTTTATTTTCACGTAAAAATATTAATTTATTTGGAAAAATTATTGGAGAAGTACCAGTTCCTATTGAACAACTAAAGGTGTTATTATTTATACCAATAATAACAGTCGAATATAAAGCGATCGAATTAACAATGAATGAAAAGATCAAAGTAAAATTGCATTTATACATATATTCAACCTACAAAGTAATATTAAAAAGTACGTTTATAGGATGTAATACACCTATTAAATTAGAATTAAGAGACGATAGAATAATTGATAAAGAAGAAAGTATTATTGCTTCTGGCAAAGGAAACTTAGCTGAAGGAAAAATTAAATTTGATGTTAACATACAAATGGGATTATAAGGTTTAAAGAGATGAAGATTTAAATAAAGTTTACTATAAGATATGAATTATTAAGGAAGAATGTTCTATGTATAAAGGAATATCACTCCCCTTTTCTGTAACATATCAAATATACTATTGCTCTCACGCTAACTACATACAGTATCACTTTAAAACAGAGATAGATTTTATATGAATAAACTTTTCGAACCACTACTTAGTCTGGAAACACCTATATTTATATACTTTAAAAAATAAAAGAATTGATAAGAGGTAGAAAGTCCACGTCGATCGATACCATCAGGTATATTTTTTTTGGGATACCACAAATTGAAAAACAATTTTCAGTTAACAACAGGAGAATCTCTAAAACTCAACAGTAATAAAGAAGAACTAGAAATATAAAGAAATGAAGAAATTGATACGATCTATAAGTCTACGGAATATGAAGTTTCTACTCCAAACAAACTTTCAAAGAAATTGGTTTCTCTCCAAGATTTCTTATTTAAGAAATAAAGACAAATTATACTTTTAAAGAAGAATTATAAGGATATAATGTTTTTGTTGTGAGGCTCATAAGGTTAGATTTCTATATTTATCCATAATAATTTGATTTAATAATTAACTTGATAAAGGAATAAAGACAAGTTTTTTATATGTGTCTTTTCAACAAAACCTTAACAAGAAATAAAAACTATGATTTACCATTTCACTGTTTAAAAACACAAATTGATAGAAACTGAAAAAGAACTAATAGATGAAACAAGAGTTTTCGAAAAAGTAGTCTTATGGAAAAAGGACTTCGCGTATACGAATAAATAAAATATTCTTAGAATAATTCTTATAAAAGAATCATTATTAAATAAAGCTCGTCTAAAAATTGTTCCACCATTAAGATTGACATAATGGAAAATCCTGAAGAACAAGTCGAAACACTTACTAAACTAATGGCATCATTAGATATACCGTCTGAAACTAATGATGTAGACGCATATTTTATTTTCGATTATAGTTCAGATGAAAATCCGTATGAAAACCCTTACACAGAATATAATTTTGCACAAACACGTAAAAAATCATACGTAGATGAAGATTTACAAAGATAATTTGATTATAAACCACCAACCCAAACAGAAAGATATTTATACCAGAAAGGAAAGATTAGAACTAAGAAGAACAAATGGGAACAAATACCCCCTCAGTACATACCAAAAATACCAATAACAAGAATGGATAATGACATTTTAAATCTCGATTGTGAAACAAACATAGATGAAGTAATTCAAGATTAGAATAATAGGTTAAGTGCTCAGATACAACTAACCGAAGAATTACGAGTATTACACCCTAGAGATTTACTTAACTTTATAGTTCATAAAACATCAGGAAATGTCTATTGATTTATAGAATCCTTAGACGAATTAGAATTATCAAGAATAGAAACAACTGATGCTATGACAACTTTTAAAAATGATGTAGCACGTATAGTACAAGAATTTACTGGTAGCATTCCAGGAGTAGAAGCGTCAAATGAAGCATTTAGAGAACACGCATATTGGAGACTAATAAATCTTAAAATATGTAACATGTGTTATTTAGATTCATTTATATGTGAATTCTCTGACGAGTATTATAAGTTAGATTCCATAAATCAAAAAGAAGCCTTAGAAATGTTTTTTTAATAAACTCCATGAATCTGTATTAACAAAAATAAAAGATATGTATAACGGATTATTACAAGACGAAACCAGAATACACGATACTTTAGGAGCACGGATGACCACATTAAAAGATTGGATAAGGCAAGAATGTTTACAAGAAACAGCTAAAAAGGAAGCATAAGTTAAACTTTGTTGTGAAATGCAATCTGACAAAGTTGGTAAGTATGGATGCTCTCAAAAAAGATACAAAAAACGAAAGAAAGTATGGAAGAGAAAACTATACAATTCAAAGTATAAACAATCTTACAAAAAGAATTCTCAACAAAATTATTTTAGAAATAGAAAACAACATCGTTAAAAATATAATAAAGACAATTCAAAGTATTGTCCATCTAAAAAGAAAAATTGTAAATGTTGGTTATGCCATGAAGTAGGTCATTATGCGAATACTTGTCCAAAAAATGGAGAAAAGAAAAAAGCAGAGGTATTAAAAGTAGCATATGACTTAGGATATGAACTTCTTGAGGATTCAGATATCGATTCCGATATTGAAATATATGCATACACAGATTCTAGTGACTATTCAAGTGACACATCATCTGACCACGACTAAAAATAAGAAAAATACTTTGAAACAAAGGATTATTATGGAAAACTTTGAAACAAAATTAGAATTTAAAACAAATAATTCATATTTGGTTTTTAAAATATTATTTGAATATTATGAAAAAAGAACTAAGCTGGCTATCAAACTCAAACAAGAAGATGATGAAGTTAGATCACTTCGATTTATTTTCTTACCATTATTTTCAGAAAAACCCATTAGCTTATATGATATCAAGAATAAAGATTTCTGAATATTTAATTGAGTGCAATTTAAATTTCACCAATAAAGAAGAATTAAAAAGACAATTTTTAGAATATAATAAGAAAATGGAAGAATATTATAAATCCGATTCAGAAGAATCAGATATCTATTATAATAACAATGATCATTTTGATTATGATTTCGGTGGACCTTATTATGAAACCGATTGATTCACTATTATTTCTTGAAAAAGAACTAGATATTGATGGAAATCAAATTCCTCAATCTCGACCATCAGAACTAGCTCTTTTGAACAATGAGCAAAATCCTGTTTTAAAAACAGAAAAGTACGATGCAAAATTATGCAAATATATTTCAGGAACATTCTCACAAGCTGAGAAAAACTATAGTACTCATGAAAAAGAAACACTTGCGTGTTTAAGAACTCTGAAAAAATGGAAAATTGATCTATTGGAAACAAGGTTTGAATTACGAACCGATTCAAAGTATGTAACAGGTTTTTGGAAATATAAATTACAAGAGGACTATTGCAGGGGTCGACTTATTCGTTGGCAACTTCAGTTACACCAATTTCATCCATACATCAAATACATCAAAACCGATAACAACACTATTGCTGACACCCTCACTCGAGAATGGAAGCAATAATCAAAACAGTTCGATCTCAACTACAACAAAAAAGAGAACAACTTGCCTCTCTCAAAGAAAAAATAACCTCCCTCAAAGAACAAGCAATTTCCATTGAAAAAGAAGAAAAAGAGTTATGCAATCTATTGCAAAGCTTAACCCAAAACCTTGAAACAGTTTCAGAACCCATAGAAACATCGACCAATACACAAAAACAGCCAGAATCCGTAACATCAACATCAAAAACCCAACAATCATCCTCACCATCACCTGGAGAAAAAGAGTTTATGAAAAGAGAAGAAGACATTGAAAAAATACTTCAGAACTCAAGTCACGGAAAACAAAAATGGTACGTCATCTTTAACGGACCATTCAGAGGTATCTACAATGATTGGGCAATCGCCAGTACTCACATAATTGGAAAAAGTGTTTCACACAAAAGTTATCTCACAAAAGAAGCAGCAGAAAAAGCCCTTGGAGAATCATACAAAACAGTCACAACCGAAGAAGTCCAGAAGTCGCAACAGTTTGTCTCTCTAAATCAACATTTGCAGAGTCAGACAGCAAAATTAAACGCAATCAACAAGAAAAAATAACCTCACCTCAAAGAACAAGCAAATTACCATTGAAAAAGAAGAAAAAGAGCAATGCGATCTAATGCAAGCTTAACCGCCATAACCATTGAAACAACTACCGAACCCATAAGAAAACATCAACCACTACACATAAAACAACCCGAATCCGTAACAAACAACATAAAACCCAGCAGTCAACCACAAACATCACTGGAGAAAAATAGTTATGAAAAGAGAAGAAGACAATAGACAAACTACTTCAGAACTCATGTCACGGTAAGCAAAAATGGGTACGTCATCTTTAACGTACCATTTAGAGGTATCTAAACAATGACTGGGCAATCTGTAATACTCACATAATTGAAAATAGTGGTTTCGCACAAAATTATCTCACAAAAGAAGCAGCAGAAAAAGCCCTTGGAGAATCATACAAAACAGTCACAACCGAAGAAGTCCAGAAGTCGCAACAGTTTGTCTCTCTAAATCAACATTTGCAGAGTCAGACAGCAAAATTAAACGCAATCAACAGAATGAAGAATGTCCCCACTAACAAAACAGAAACAAGCGAAAGAGAAGAAATGAAAGACCATCCTGTTGAAAATTTCAAAGGCAATGAAAGTCTTATCATTTATAACGAAGACACACAACGATAGTTCTACCCAAAGCAAAGAGAACCGGGACCATAGGCAAGTATTTCTTTCCACAAGCATCATCAAGAGATGTTCTACGATTAATTCATCCATGACTAGTAGATACATTATACTTCCACTCAGCACTCCGAAGAGAATTAACAAGAATTTTCCACAAGGTCAGAAATACCATCAAAAGTCTACTACGATCTCTTTGCCAAAGGACGATAAGTATATTCTGAGATGCATTCTAATTTCCCATATTCAACAAGAGAAAGAAAGCTTTCATAGTACCATCAATCACAATAGCACAGCTAGGAGTGAGCAACCAAGAGTACCCATCAAAGGACATCAACATGGAACCCATTACACCAACACTTGATGATCTAGCATTATCTCTTTTCAAAGTGTATACAGGATCATCAAAAATAGGATCAAGACCCAAGACAACAAAAAAGAGGTCAGAAATAATTACCACACAAAGAATTTCTTAATCTATTCACATTTCTAAGAAAAAATCAATGAAGTTCAAATGAAGGCATTAGCAGATTTGAAGACCATATTGAAAACTTTCTCAGGACTATTAGCACCATTAACCAGAAGTACCTCACAGTTTCTATTGTGGCGGGCATCTATCAGAACCATTCCAAGACACCATTATCAGTACTGTGACAAGGGAGTCAACATACCAATGACGGAAGCTAACAGGATAAAAGACAAAGAAGAATGACGACAAAAAGCAAGAAATTTTCATATAGACTCAAGGATTATTGAGTGACAACGTGCTTTTCAATCAGTAGCGTTACCTTTTTTAGCGTAGGAAGGTGTGTTTGTATTTTAGCAATAATGTAAAAAATAATGTAAGGTCTGTAGGCCATGTGGGCCATAGTGTGTTAGGTGGTGTTTAGCGTAAGCAATGACGTAAATAAATAATAATGGAGTGACCCGTGTCGGGCATCCAATAGGTACGTTGCTGTAGATGCCACTATAGCATCTACTTTATTGTATTATAATAGAGGCCTTGCCTCATTAATGAAATTGTGCGAATTACAAGTGTGATTTAATCACCTTGATTTGAAAACTCTTTCTATCTTTCTGTTGAATCGTTTCGATTCTGAATAGCAGATAAACTATCCATTCATTACCAACAACCTGTACCAACAACCAATTCATAGAATCAATTCACAATTTGCAAATAACACGTTTGAATTAGAATTCAATCCACCAAACATCCAACCACCGTAACCCCACCAATAATAATCAAAAGATTCCTCAAGAATTAATTCAAGAAATCCACTATGCACCAAATAAATCATACGTTTATTTCAAGAATTAATTTTGGTAACAAGCTTGAGCACGGAGGTATCGTTTGCACCAGTTTTTTTATGGCCTCGATTCCCGCAATGAAAGTGTCGAATCTTAAGTGATTTAAATCACCTTTGAGTTTGAAAAACTCTTTCTATCTTTCTGTTGAATCGTTTCGATTCTGAATAGCAGATAAACTATCCATTCATTACCAACAACCTGTACCAACAACCAATTCATAGAATCAATTCACAATTTGCAAATAACACGTTTGAATTAGAATTTTCAATCCACCAAAACACTAGCCACGTACCCCCACCAATAATAATCAAAAAAAGATTCCTCAAGAATAATTCAAGAAATCCACTATGCACCAAATAAATCATACGTTTATTTCAAGAATTAATTTGGGTACAAATATCAGAGCTGCGTACACGATCAACGGAGCTGCGTACACGATCAACGGAGCTGCGTACATGATCAACGGAGTTTTGCGTACATACACAGCAAACGTAGTTGCTACACGATCAATTGGAGTTGCGTACACGATCAACGGAGTTGCGTACACGATCAACGGAGTTGCGTACACGATCAACGGAGTACTACAGAATCATCTAATCAGTCATCAGGAATAAAGGTATAACTTATAAACTTTAAACTTGAATTATTTAATAAACAAAATGACAGAATTACCAATGTTAAAAGAAGAAGATGTTTCTATTATTTGTAATAATGAAGATGAATCAGGTTTTTTATCAGATACTATGATAAATAGAAAAGCTATTAGAAGATCAAATTTTACACTATCTGAAAAACATAATTTTGACTATACAAGAACACTTAGAGATTTATTTTCACGTAAAAATATAATTTATTTTGGAAAAATTATTGGAGAAGAACCAGTTCCTATTGAACAAACTAAAGGTGATATTATTATACCAATAATTAACAAACGACAAATAAGCGATCGAATTAAACAAATGAATGAAAAAGATCAAAGTAAAATAGCATATATACATATATCAACCATACAAGTAATATTAAAAAGTACGTTTATAGGATGTAATACACCTATTAAATTAGAATTAAGAGACGATAGAATAATTGATAAAGAAGAAAGTATTATTGCTTCTGGCAAAGGAAACTTAGCTGAAGGAAAAATTAAATTTGATGTTAACATACAAATGGGATTAAGTTTAAAAGATAAAGATTTAAATAAAAGTATTACTATAAGATATGAATTATTAAGAAGAACATTTATGTATAAAGGAAATCATCCTTTTACAGTAACATATCAAATAAATTATGCTCTCACTAACTCACATCACAGTATCACTTTTAAAACAGACGATAGAATTTATATTGATAAACTTTTCGAACCATTACTTAGTCTTGAAACACCAAATTTATTTTCAAAAAACAAATATATTGAAAGAGGTAGAAAGTCCACATCTGATATACCATCAGTATGGACACCACAAATTGAAAAACCAATTTCAGTAACAACAGGAGAATCCTCTAATACTCAAAGTAATAAAGAAGAACTAGAAAATATTAAAGAAATGAAAGAAATGATACGATCCATAAGTCTAAGGATATGAGTCTATACTCAAACAAACTTTCAAAAGAAATAAGGTTTCTTCAAGATTCTATTTCGAGAAACAATGAACAAATAAAACTTTTAAAGGAAGAATTATTAACCGGAAATAACGTTTTTAGTCGTCAGGCTCATAAGGGTAGAATTTTATACTTAACCATTCATAATTTTGATTTAAAAATAAAACTTGGTAAAGTAAAAAAGACAAGTTTTTTAAAAATGAGTCTCTATCAACAAAATCTTCGAAAAGAAATAAAAGCCTATGATTTGACCATTGAACAATAAACACAAATTGAAGAAACTGAAAAAGAACTAAAAAATGAAACAAGAGTTTTCGAAAAAGTACGTCTTATGAAAAGACTACGCGTATTATTTTTTTTACTAAATACAAAAAGATGTCTTAAGAAAATCTTAAACTTACTTAAAACAAATTCATAAAATTAGTGATAAAAAATACAAGTAAAAAGTACAAATAATCAATATAATATATCTTATCTAAAAATACTATATAAAAGAAGAAAATCTATAATGGAAGAAATGAAACATGTTGAAAATCTAAAAGAAAGTGAAATTTATGTTGGTTTTATAAAAATATGTATGTATCGATATAAAAATTTATTACAAAATAACTTAAAAGAGAATCAAAGAATAATAAAAAAGACAAGGTCAAAACTAACTATTTGTTAAAAAAAAAAAAAAAAAAAGATTTATTTAAAAATGAATCGAATTAAGAAAACCATGGATAATCCCAGTGCAACATTTATTATAGTTACAATCGAAAACAAAAAGATAATTGCATACGTAGATACCGGAGCAACATTATGTTTTGGTAAACGAAAAATATCAAAAAAATTGGAAAAACTAGAAAGAACCAACAAAAAATAACTATTGCATACAAATCAGTACAGAACTATGTAATGTAAGTAGAATGGTTCCTCGGTATACATTAATAAAGTAGAATTCATTGGCACCAACTATATTTATGCAACGATTCAGGAATAAACTTAAAATAATGGAAAATAATTTCTTAAAATTGGTACCAACCCATTACACAAACTGACAAATTAGTTATTCTAAACCCATATTAGCACTAAAAGATCATATCTAACGCCAATAAATAGTTTACTCAAATGGCAATATTAACGTAATGTTAGCACACAAAACATAAAATTTCAAATAGAAATACTAATTTAGTAAGAAAAAAAGTACACATTTAAAAAAGCTGTTAAAAGGAAAGTATGCAGGCGAATCCGCTAGATAAAAATATTACTATAACCAAACCGTTGTTTTCAATACAACTAAAAGAATTGCCCGTTAGCAGAAATTAAAATACCCAATAGGAAACCTTAAAGTATGAAAGAATGTTCAGAATTTCAAAGAAGAGTGTCAAGAATTATTACACATAAGAAATAATAAAGAAAGTTCAAGTCTCCTCATTCAGCACAATCCACATTTTATGTCGAAAATAACAATGAAATTAAAAGAGGAAAGAGACGAATGGTTATAAATTATAAAAAAATGAACGAAGCAACTATAGGAGATTCCTATAAGTTACCAAGAAAAGATTATATATTAGAAAAGCTAAAAGGAAATACACATTTTAGTACATTTGATGCTAAATCTGGATATTGGCAACTAAGACTTGATGAGTCTACTAAACATTAACAAGCGATTCTCATGTCCCCCCGCAAAAACATTATGAATGGAATGTACTACCATTTGGCTTAAAACAAGCACCATCAATTTATCAACGTTTCATGGACAATAATTTACAAGGCTTAGAAAATATTTGTTTAGCATACATCGTATGATTCATCGTGATACAAAAGGTGATGAAACAAGAACACATAAAAAGCAGTATCAAAAGTCTTGCAAAGAATAAAAGAAAAAGGATTAGTGTTGTCACAAAAGAAATCTAAATTGCTACAAAATGAAGTAGAATATTTAGGACTAAAAATTACAAAAGATGGAACCATCTCTCTAACAAATAATACACAGGAAAAAATTAAAACATTTTTCCATATGAATTAGAAGATAGAAAACAAATCCAAAGATTTTTTTCTTGGATGTTTAAATTATATAGCTGAACAAGGATTTTTTAGAAAAAAACTTGGCATAATAAAGAAAACTTTTACAAAAAAAGATTTCTAAAAAGGTACGTTGGGAATGGACGCCATCCCGACAACCCAGAGAAACTATTACAACCTTATTAAACATCTGTACAATATTAAGCCAGAACTTACAATCCAGAAATTAGAGATTTTTCATAGTTGAAACATACTCATCAGATTGATACTTGGGCATTGAATCCTAAGTCTATTCCAAAAGGGAAAAGAAATTATGGGACTAAGAGATATTGATGGAAATCAAATTCCCACAACTCAACCACCGAACTAGCTCTATTTAACAATGAGCAAAATTCTGTTTTAAAAACAAAAAAGTACAATGCAAAATTATGCAAATATATTTCAGGAACATTCTCACAAGCTGAGAAAAACTATAAGTCTCATGAAAAAGAAACACTTGCGTGTTTAAGAACACTGAAAAAATGGAAAATTGATCTATTGGAAACAAGGTTTGAATTACGAACCGATTCAAAGTATGTAACAGGTTTTTGGAAATATAAATTACAAGAGGACTATTGCAGGGGTCGACTTATTCGTTGGCAACTTCAGTTACACCAATTCCATCCATACATCAAATACATCAAAACCGACAACAACACTATTGCTGACACCCTCACTCGAGAATGGAAGCAATAATCAAAACAGTCTGATCTCACTCAACTACAACAAAAAAGAGAACAACTTGCCTCTCTCAAAGAAAAAATAACCTCCCTCAAAGAACAAACAATTTCCATTGAAAAAGAAGAAAAAGAGCTATGCAATCTATTGCAAAGCTTAACCCAAAACCTTGAAACAGTTTCAGAACCCATAGAAACATCGACCAATACACAAAAACAGCCAGAATCCGTAACATCAACATCAAAAACCCAGCAGTCATCCTCACCATCACCTGGAGAAAAAGAGTTTATGAAAAGAGAAGAAGACATTGAAAAAATACTTCAGAACTCAAGTCACGGAAAGCAAAAATGGTACGTCATCTTTAACGGACCATTCAGAGGTATCTACAATAATGGGCATCGCCATACCACATAATTGGAAAGTGTTTCACACAAAAGTTATCCACAAAAGAAGCATCAGAAAAAGCCCTTGAGAATCAATACAAAACAGTCACAAACCAAAGAAGTCCAGAAGTCGCAACGAGTTATGTCTCATTAAATCAACATTTGCAGAGGTCAGACAGCAAAATTAAACGCAAATCAACATGATGAAGAATGTCCCCCACTACAAAGCTAAAGAGAAGAATGAAAGGACCATCATTTGAAATTTTCATGCAAAGGCTATGGGATAGTCTTATCAGTTATAACGATGTACACACGACGATGATGTTCTACCCAAAGAAAAGAGACACCGGACCAAAGGCAGTATTCTTTCCACAAGCATCACCAAAAGATGTCTATGAATACTTTATTCATGGACTAGTAGATTCATTATATTTCCACGGCAGCAATCCAAGAGAATTACAAAAGAATTTCACCGTTCCTCCAAAGGTTCAGAATACCATCAAAGTCTACAACGATCTCTTTGCAAAAGGACGAGAAGTGTATCTGAAGATGCATTCCAGTTTCCCCAATATCAACAAGACAGAAAGCTCATAGTATCGATCAATCACAATATCACACTAGGATGAGCAACCAAGAGTAACCCATAATGAGGACGTCAACATGGAACCCATTACACCAACACTTGATGATCTAGCGTTATCTCTTTTCAAAGTGTATACAGGATCATCAAAAATAGGAACAGGACCAGGACGAACAGAAAAAGTCAGAATTAATTACTACTCAAAGAATTTCTTAATCTACTCACACTTCCAAGAAAAAATCAATGAAGTGCAAATGAAGGCATTAGCAGATTTTGAAGATCAATTTGAAAATTTCTCAGGACTATTAGCACCATTACCAGAAGACACCAAGCAGTTATATGCGGACCTCTACAAGAACACCAATTCTAATTAATATGTGTATTACATCCTATAAACGAACTTTTTATATATTACTTGTATGGGTTGGTATATGTATATAGCTATTTTACTTTGGAACTTATACATTCCATTTGTTTAACTTCGATCACTTATTGTGTCGGTTGTTAATTATTGTATAAATAATATCACCTTTAGTTTGTTCAATAGTAACTGGTTCTTCTCCAAAAATTTTTCCAAAATAAATTATATTTCTTTCTACGTGAAAATAAATCTCTAAATTGTTCTTAGGTATAGTCCAAAAATAAGTTGTTTTCAGATAGTGTAAAATTGATCTTCTAATAGCTTTTTCTATTTAAGCATAGTATCCGACAAAAAACCAGTTCACCATCAATTTATCACAAACTTTTTCATAGGACAATAATTTACAAGCTTTTAGAAAATATTGTTTTGCATACAACGATGATACATTGTGTTTACAAAAGGTGATGAACAAGAAACACATAAAAGCATTATCAAAAGTCTTACAAAAATAAAAGAAAAGGATTAGTAATGTCACAAAGAATCTAAATTGCTACAAACGAAGTAGAATATTTAGGACTAAAAATTACAAAAGATGGGAACCTATCCACTAAAACAAAAATACGCAGGAAAATTAAAACTTTTCTCCAGATGAATTAGAAATAGAAAACAAATCCAAAGATTCTATGGATGTTTAAATAATATAGCTGAACAAGGATTTTTGTAAAAACTTGCTACGTAAAGAAAACTTTTACAAAAAAAGAGTTTTCTGAAATATAACGTTGGGATGGACTCCACCGACACTAATACTCAAAATAATGAAGAACTAGAAAATATTAAAGAAATGAAAGAAATGATACGATCTATAAGTTTAAGAATATGAATAAAACACCAGAAGATAATCTAGAACTACCACTGCAAATTATTAATACAGACACATCGGTTTATCAATTAGAATATATTAATTTTATTAGTTATAGCTATATATAACTGTTCAAGTTCTTCTTTATTATAATGATTTGGATTAATATAAAACCGGCGCAAACAATACACGTGATCATGCTCGTACCCAATTTAATTCTTGAAATAAACATATGATTTATTTGATGCATAGTGAATTTTTGGAATTAATTATCGAGGAATCTTTGAAGTATTATGGTGGGGCTTGTGGTGGTTGGATGTTTTGTGAATTCGAATTGTAATTCGAACGTGTTTATTGCAAATTGTGAATTGATTCTTTGATTGTTGGTAATTATTGGATAGGTTATCTGCTATTCAGAAACGAATTAATGTCTCAACATATTTTTTATCTGCTATTCAGAATCGAAATGATTCAACAGACTTTCAAAGAAAGAGTTTTCTCAACTCAAACTTGACAGGTGATTAACACACTCAAATATTTCACCCTCTATTACTGAGGTCTTGTGCCTCTATTTACAATACAATAAAGTAGATGCTATAGTGGCATCTACAACAACGAACCTACTGGATGCCCGACACGGGTCACTTCATTATTATTTATTTACGTCATTGCTTACGCTAAACACTACCAAACACATTATGGCCCACATGGCCTACAGACCTTACATTATTTTTTACATGATTGCTAAAATACAAACACACATTCCCACGCTAAAAAAGTTAACGCTACTGATTGAGAACGCGTGTCATCAATAATTCTGGTTTCTTGAACTTTCTTCTTTTTGTCTTCATTCGTCTTTGTCTTTTATTCCTGTTTAGCCTTCCATCATTCGTATGTTGACTCCTCCGTCACAGTATTGACAATGGTGTCCTAAAGTTCTTGATAGATACCCGCATAACAACTGCTTGAGGTCTTCTGGTAATGGTGCTAATAGTCCTGAGAGAGTTTCAAACTGGTCTTCAAAATCTGATGTGTTTGTATTGTTGAAATAATGTAAAAAATAATGTAAGGTCTGTAGGCCATGTGGGCCATAGTGTGTTAGGTAGTGTTTAGCGTAAGCAATGACGTAAATAAATAATAATGGAGTGACCCGTGTCGGGCATCTAGTAGGTTCGTTGCTGTAGATACCACTATAGCATCTACTTTATTGTATTATAAATAGAGACACAAGACCTCAGTAATAGAGTGTGAAATATTTGTCGTTTGTTAATTATTGTCTTGATTAGTTATAGCTATATATAACTGTTCAAGTTCTTTTTTATTATAATGATTTGGATTAATATATTCTAATCGATAAACCGGTGTGTCTGTATTAATAATTTGCAGTGGTAGTTCTAGATTATGTTCTGGTGTTTTACTCATATTCTTAAACTTATAGATCGTATCATTTCTTATACCTTTAAACTCGAATCATTTATTAATAAATAAAATGGCAGAATTACCAATGTTTAAAGAAGAAGATGTTTCTATTATTTATAATAACGAAGATGAATCAGGCTTTATGTCAGATACTATGATAAATAGAAAGGCTATTTGAAGATCAAATTTTACACTATCTGAAAAACATAATTTTGACTACACAAGAACACTTAGAGATTTATTTTCACGTAAAAATATAATTTATTTTGGAAAAATTATTGGAGAAGAACCAGTTCCTATTGAACAAACTAAAGGTGATATTATTATACCAATAATTAACAAACGACAAATAAGTGATCGAATTAAACAAATGAATGAAAAAGATCAAAGTAAAATAGCATATATACATATATCAACCATACAAGTAATATTAAAAAGTACGTTTATAGGATGTAATACACCTATTAAATTAGAATTAAGAGACGATAGAATAATTGATAAAGAAGAAAGTATTATTGCTTCTGGCAAAGGAAACTTAGCTGAAGGAAAAATTAAATTTGATGTTAACATACAAATGGGATTAAGTTTAAGAGATAAAGATTTAAATAAAAGTATTACTATAAGATATGAATTATTAAGAAGAATGTTTATGTATAAAGGAAATCATCCCTTTACAGTAACATATCAAATAAACTATGCTCTCACTAACTCACATCACAGTATCACTTTTAAAACAGATGATAGAATTTATATTGATAAACTTTTTGAACCACTACTTAGTCTTGAAACACCAAATCTATTTTCAAGAAATAAATATATTGAAAGAGGTAGAAAGTCCACATCTGATATACCATCAGTATGGATACCACAAATTGAAAAACCAATTTCAGTAACAACAGGAGAATCCTCTAATACTCAAAGTAATAAAGAAGAACTAGAAAATATTAAAGAAATGAAAGAAATGATACGATCCATAAGTCTAAAAATATGAGTCTATACTCAAACAAACTTTCAAAAGAAATAAGGTTTCTTCAAGATTCTATTTCGAGAAACAATGAACAAATAAAACTTTTAAAGGAAGAATTATTAACCGGAAATAACGTTTTTAGTCGTCAGGCTCATAAGGGTAGAATTTTATACTTAACCATACATAATTTTGATTTAAAAATAAAACTTGGAAAAGTAAAAATGACAAGTTTTTTAAATGAGTCTTTATCAACAAAATCTTCGAAAAGAAATAAAAGCCTATGATTTGACCATTGAACAATTTAAAATACATATTCAGGAGACTGAAATGGAACTAAGAAATGAAACGAAAGTTTTCGATAAAATACGTCTTATGAAAAGACTACGTGTACTACGAAATACAAAAAATATTCTTAAAAATGATTCAACAGACTTTCAAAGAAAGAGTTTTCTCAACTCAAACTTGACAGGTGATTAACACACTCAAATATTTCACCCTCTATTACTGAGGTCTTGTGCCTCTATTTATAATACAATAAAGTAGATGCTATATTGGCATCTACAACAACGAACCTACTGGATGCCCGACACGGGTCACTCCATTATTATTTATTTACGTCATTGCTTACGCTAAACACTACCGAACACATTATGGCCCACATGGCCTACAGACCTTACATTATTTTTTACATGATTGCTAAAATACAAACACACCTTCCCACGCTAAAAAAGTTAACGCTACTGATTGAGAACGCGTGTCATCAATAATTCTGGTTTCTTGAACTTTCTTCTTTTTGTCTTCATTCGTCTTTGTCTTTTATTCCTGTTTAGCCTTCCGTTATTGGTATGTTGACTCCTCTGTCACAGTATTGACAATGGTGTCCTGAAGTTCTTGATAGATACCCGCATAGCAACTGCTTGAGGTCTTCTGGTAATGGTGCTAATAGTCCTGAGAGAGTTTCAAACTGGTCTTCAAAATCCGGTGTGTTTGTATTGTAGAAATAATGTAAAAAATAATGTAAGGTATGTAGGCCATGTGGTATGTAGTGTTTAGCGTAAGCAATGACGTAAATAAATAATAATGGAGTGACCCGTGTCGGGTATCTAGTAGGTTCGTTGCTGTAGATACCACTATAGCATCTACTTTATTATATTATAAATAGAGGCACAAGACCTCAGTAATAGAGTGTGAAATATTTGTCGTTTGTTAATTATTGTCTTGATTAGTTATAGCTATATATAACTGTTCAAGTTTTTCTTTATTATAATGATTTGGATTAATATATTCTAATCGATAAACTGATGTGTCTGTATTAATAATTTGCAGTGGTAGTTCTAGATTATGTTCTGGTGTTTTACTCATATTCTTAAACTTATAGATCGTATCATTTCTTATACCTTTAAACTTGAATCATTTATTAATAAATAAAATGGCAGAATTGCCAATGTTTAAAGATGAAGATGTTTCTATTATTTATAATAACGAAGATGAATCAGGCTTTATGTCAGATACTATGATAAATAGAAAAGCTATTAAAAGATCAAATTTTACACTATCTGAAAAAATAATTTTGACTACACAAGAACACTTAGAGATTTATTTTCACGTAAAAATATAATTTATT
>BQNB010122027.1:6552-20356 GCA_026074375.1 Tanacetum coccineum
TTTCTAGAACTGTTATCTCTAACTATGCCTAGGGTTCCTTTTATATAATAAGGATAACCCTAAAAGGCTTACATATCTTTTTCTAAAATATCTCATAAATATCTTTTAAATATCTTCTCAACGGTACTAACTAACTTTCTACTAACGGTACTAACTAACTAACAGTACTTAATACTTTGTACTGTCGGTACTAAGTTAAGAAAACATTAATCCTAACAGTCTTAAACTTAATGTTGTTGGTCCATCAGTTAGTACTGCTAGTTCAAATGAAGAAGACAGCACTGAGGAAGAACCAGAAGTTGATTTGGGGAACATTACAAATTCCTATATTGTTCCAACCACTCCCAATACAAGAATACATAAAGATCATCCAATTGACAATGTGATTGGTGAAGTGCAGTCAACTGTTTAGACAAGAAGAATGTCAAAACCTACTTCTGAATAAGGGTTTCTCAGTGATGTGTATGAGAAGAAAACACATGATACCTTAAATACTTGTTTATATGCTTGTTTCCTATCACAGATTGAACCAACAAGCATTGCTAAAGCTCTATCTGATTCATCCTGGGTGGAAGCAATGCAGGAAGAACTTCTGCAATTCAAACTTCAACAAGTTTGGATACTAGTGGATCTCCCTAATGGAAAGAATGCCATTAGAACAAAATGGGTCTTCAGAAACAAGAAAGATGAAAGGGGAATTGTGATTAGGAATAAAGCAAGGTTAGTTGATCAGGGTCATAGATAAGAAAAAGGTATTGATTATGAAGAAGTGTTTGCACCTGTGGCAAGAATTGAGGCAATAAGGTTGTTTCTGGCCTATGCTTCTTTTATGGGTTTTCTGGTATATCAAATGGATGTAAGATTGCATTCTTATATGGAACTATTGAGGAAGAAGTTTATGTTGCTCAACCACCAGGATTTAAAGATCCTGACCATCCAGATAAAGTTTACAAGGTGGTCAAGGCACTTTATGGTTTGCATCAAGCACCAAGAGCATGGTATGAAACCTTGGCTAACTATCTGTTAGGCAATGGGTTTAAAAGAGGCAAGATAGGATCGGGACATATTCATCAAAGAAAGCAAAAGGAGATATTGGGTAGTACAGGTTTATGTTGATGACATTATCTTTGGCTCTACAAACAAGGAGTTATGTACTAGATTTGAGAAGCTGATGAAGGATAAGTTTCATATGAGTTCTATTGGAGAATTTACTTTCTTTCTAGGATACAAGTACAATAGATAGGAAGAGGAATACATTTATCAGTCAGGATAAATATGTAGCTAAGATTTTGAAGAAATTCAACTATACAGATGTGAAAGCTTACGCTTCTACTCTAGTTGATTGGAAAATAACTTTAGTCAAAAAGAGGAGATGCTGATGATGGTGATTGTAAATTATATATATCTATGATTGTGTTCCTTGATGTATAATCTTACAGCATCTATGACCAGATATCATGTTTGCAGTATGGCATGTGCCAGAATCCAATTACTCCAAAAGACACTACATTCTTAGCTGTAAAAGAGAATTTTCAGATATTTGAAAGGCAAACCTACTTTTGTGCCTTTGGTATTCTAGGGTTTTCTCCATTTGACATTATGTTGCTTATACTGATTAGTGGACTATGCATGGTGCAACTCAAGATAGGAAGTTTACAACTGGGGTTGTTAGTTTTGGGAAACATTTCTGTGATATCATGGGCAGTGATTAAGAAGAAAACTGTGGTTCGCCACTTCTATAACTGAAGCTCAATATGTGGCTGCTTCTAGTTGTTGTGGACAAGTACTCTGGATTCAAAATCAATTGCTGAATAATAGGTACAATTTCATGAATATTGTCATTAATATTAACAATAACAGTACTATCTGCCAGTATTGAAAAATCATCATTCAATATTCATAAAACAAATAACATATAGAGTGCTCTATCTTCTGTTGTTATTGTGACTCAGTGTATGCTCGGTCTGCAATGCTAAAAAGTTATATACAGTCTGAGGTTAAAATTCATACTATTATTTGTTGCAGGTCTTTCTTACAAAAAGGTTTTGATGCTGGAAGGTTTCAGTACTTGGTCTCAAGTATTAGAATGCTTAATCCTTAATGTTTACATCTTTTTGTTTTGTAATGTTTTGTAAAAGGATTAGTTCTGTAGTCTTGTCAATTAGTGCTGCTAAGATAATTAGTATGCTAATTATAACTTAAAACTTCTTGTTAAAATTGTTGGCATACTTAATACTTGTCTGGATGAAATTTAATTTGGGATTGTGATTTTTTGCTATGGACTCAACAACTGCATGTAAAGCTTCTTGATACCTCAATGTTGAATGCTTCACCCCTATGAATAATTGTCTGAGAAAGTTAATGTTTTGAATAATAGTTTTTAACTTTTATTCATGGGTTATGCATAAATATGGATCCTCATGAATTCTCCACTGTCTATTAGTTTTTCTAGTGTGCTTGTGATGAATAGAGCATTGTTGTTGTTATAATTATTTATAATGACAGAGTTAATATCTAATATTTATCTCTTACTACTGCCGTAGGCAGAAAAATACTACTGGCTAGGCGAAAAGTAACTTTACTACCTGCCAGGCAAAAGTTAGTACTGTTGGGCGTTAACGTTACAACTGTTGAGCAAATTCTTATCCCTTGAAGCATTGTTTGAGGGGAGGCTACTTATGTCAATTAACGTCAAAGCTGGATGGCAAGGATATGTTTCTCAAAAGTGTGTATAAGAATCCAAAAACAATCTAGGGTCATGTCAAAGAGGTCAGTGACACCAAGATACCTCAGTCTAGTGGTCCCCCTGAAAAGGTTGGCTATGAGGCTGTCATATGGAGGGTTAGGTGGACAGACATGGAAACGGCGCTGCCACTACTGCTTCTAGCTTAGAAGCAGAGCGGGACATGTTGTAACATAAATAAGACCCTCAATCCATGGCAACACTTAATGGGATCAAGTCCTTAGGGAATTGTTTCAGGTAGTGGTCCCATGTGCTAAGATACCATATTGGGGGATGTGGATGCTCAAACTAGGTTTGAGACTACATCTAAACAGTTCAATGATCCACCTCTCTCAAAAGGTTACACACTTAGAAGTAGGGAGGATAGTATCGAAAACTATTGGATATTGGTGGACTTTGACACAACTGTCAAATATTTTGCATAATAATAGAAGAGTGATTTGGTTGAGACCAAAAGAAATGAGAGATTCAGTGAGCTTAAAAATAGAAAGAGAGATGTGTGAATAAAATACATAAATGAGTGATTATGTGAGCAAAATGTATTGAGAGATATAGTGAGCAGCAAAAAACAGAAAGAGATACTGGGTTGAGAAGAACCATTTGATGATAGAAGTCTTTTTGGAAAAGAATTAAAGTTTAGTACTGGTAACTTAAAAACTTAATATTGTTAGTATTAAGTTATTAGGTTACTTACTACTGGGGTTTTTTTAGGGGGGCCATAAACTTTGTTGCTAGTTCAGTTAAGTTCTAATGCTAGGACTAATTTAGTTGTTGCCAGTTCAAGTTAATGATGCTCGAGGTGTGATTTACTATAAATACTTCGATAACGGGTTTCTTTGAAATGTATTTATACTCTCGATTTCTATCATTCAAACACTATCTAACATAATCCCTAACTCAATTTCATCTCTTGATCATCAAACACAACACATGTCAACTCCTAACTTTGTTGATACTCACAACATGGTCGCATTCTTGGAAAAAAACCCGCTGAAAGTGATGGGTTTCATGAGATTATTGATTTTCTGAATGCTAATCAGATTCTTATGCATTGACTGTCAATCCTACTATCTACACATCTTGCATTGAATAGTTCTAGGCAATAGCAAAGGCAAAAACAGTTAATGGTGAACGTCAGATACAAGCCTCTAATTGTATAAATAAGAAGGTGATCATTTTCGGAGACGAGCATTAGGAAGGTGATCTTCCACTTGGAGTTCAGGAGGGTACTGTTTGCTTGCCAACTTGCTACTATTTTTGAAGAAATGAACAAGGATGGGTTATGAAAAAACCCCTTATCAAAAGCTTAATTTTTATAAAGGTTTGGCGGGCTTATTTTCTCCGCAATGGAAGTTCTTAATTCATCATTACCTAATGCTTTGTGCCCAAATAGCCACTACTTGAATGAATTCTAGTAGTACAATGGCTTCTTTGTCATATGCTGGCTACAAACCTAAAATTTAATCTGTCCAAGTACTTTTTGATGCTATGGTTGGATGAAACACTAGAGAGAGGGTTGTTAAATTTCTGATGTATATCGATTTTCTACAAGTTTTCATTAATCAACAGCTTGGTGATATGTCACATCACAAGGAGATTTATGTTAACCCTTCACACACAAAGAAAATCTTTGCCATATGAACAAAGGAAAGGAAAGATGATTTTCTTGGGAGAATAACACCTTGTTCTGCAACAATGATGGTTCAACCTAATCAAGAAATGGGTTTATAGATTCAGGAATTCCTACTGATTCTAACCAGACACCCATTGCTACTCAACCATCATCCTCTAGATCTCAAAAGAAACAATCCAGGAGGAAACAAAGGGAAGGACACTTCAGTTACTCAAGGAGGAGACATAAACAAGATGACAGTGGTTCATACACTTATTATATTCACCTCTTAGTGGTGAGGATAGCATGCAACTATAAGAATGATTGCTTTTGTGTACCAATTTACAAAAACAGGTTCTTGATCTAGAAAAGGCAAAGGATGCTCAAGCAAAGAAGATTGCTGATTTAAAGAAGAGGGTCCAGAAGTTGGGTAAGGAACAAGAAATGAAGAAAACTACGGATAAAAAGATTAAGGAAAGTTGTTTTCGGCTAGAAGAGTTAGAAGAGGTTGAATAATTTGAGGTTAAGATAGTTTGGTGATCATGAATTTGATCCAAACAGGGGAGGAGCATTGACTGACAAGTGATAAGGATGCTGGATGTTTCTTTAAGTTGATGACATACCTTGGGGGAGTCAGATGATGCAGAAATGTTGCATTAAAAGGTCTTCAAGGTGATGAATTAGATGTGGATATGCTATAAGTTGGTGAGATAAAAAGGAGAGGTGCAAAGGAAATAGAGGTAAATACTAGTGTTAAAGATAGTTGTTGCTCCTACATATTGAAGAAAATAAAATTTGGCAGCTCAGGACAACTTTATTCAAATCAAAGCAGCTAAACCTAAAGTTGTTACTACTGGTGCTACAACAACAATAACTACAAGACCCAAGGCTAGAGGGGTTGTAGTTAAGGAGCCAAGTGAATTCAAAACTCCACAAGAATGACAACCTTCAATAATTAAAGACAAAGGCAAAGCAATCATGATTGAGCCTGAAGTTCCTCTGAAAAGAAAAGATCAAGTTGCTCTTGATGAAGATTTGGCAAGAAATCTTCAAGGCCTCGTTGGAGGCTTTGACCCTTATAGAAGAAGAAAGGCTTGCAAGGAAACAGGAAGAAGAAACTAACATAGCTTTGATTGAGTCATAGGATAATACACAAGCTATGATAGAGGTAGAATTTGAGTTAGCTTAGAGGCTACAAACAGAAGAACAAGGTGAGTATAAATACTGAGCAGAAATGGGAGATTCTCAAGTCTGGTTTGTAGAGCTTATGAACAAAGGAAGAACACTATGCAAATGATTAGAGCTGAAGAGGAAAAGAAGAAAGCCACCACTAAATTCAAAAGAGGAATCTAATTCGTTCTATCTAAAAAATACATTAGGTGGATACAAACATAATCAATTGAAGAGCACAGAGCTATGAAGAGATTCAGAAGTTGTTTGATAATGAAATAAGGCACGAGTAATACTTTTATACTATGGACTTCTGAGGGAGTTTAAAAGCAAAAGGGACAAAAGAAAGTTCTAAAGGTATAGAGGATGAACTGGAATCTGATAAGTCAAAGAAGGCAAAAAGTTGTGAGGAGGAAAGCTAATGCATAGCAGAGATGATACTTGCGTATAAGAAAAGAGCAGGGAAAGAGCAACAACAAGAATCTTCAAGAGACAAAGAATGGACGTGATAAAGAGACAGATGAGCAGGAAGAAGTTGAAGTAGATGATGAAGCTGAGCTAAAAAAGCATCTGGTGATAGTCAAAGTTGATGATATAACAATTGATGCTATACCACTTGCTACCAAACCACTAATGATTGTTGAATACAAGCTTCTTAAGAAGAATACACGGTTACATTAATCAATTGAATGAGCATATGAAGTTCCAAGATATATTCTTCAATGATTAGAATGCTTCAAGATATTGACAGAGAAGATTTACAACTCTTTGGAAGTTAGTCAAAATAAAGCATGGTGATACAAGGCCTGAAGATGAACATGAAAAAGTGTTGTGGGGTGATTTAAAAGTCATGTTTGAACCAGACATTAGAAGTGATGTATGGAGAAATCTACAAGGATACACAGTGACTGTTTGGAAATTATATGATTCATGTAGAGTGCACTTTATAAGGTTTGGAAATGTGCATATCTTCATGTTAGTTGAAAAGAGATATCCCCTCACACCAATAACAATCACAAATATGCTAACAAGAAAACCTTCATAACTGAATTATTCGAATGAGGATGTTGCTATCAATACTCAAGCATATTGTAAGCACAACTATGGCTCAATAAAAAGGTTTGAATGCCATCTTCCTGATTGTGATATGAAGGATTTTTATCAAATAAACTGAAGGATTTAGAAGATGAACATCATGGTTTAGGGGAGGATTGTTGGGAATGAAACTTATAGGACTTCAAGGATTCTTAGAGTTACTACTGCTCAAGTTACATAATGGAAATTATGCTAAGTAGTTAGTACTGGTAGTATAAAGTTACCACTGCTAGTTACTACTGTTAGTATAAATTTAGTACTGTTAGTTTATAAAGTTACTACTATTGTTGAAAGTTAAGTACTACTCTGAGTTGAAGACTAAAATATAAGTAAGTAGTTAGTGATGCTAATAGTAAGTGTGTGTGTGTGGCTAGTACATGTTAATACTGTGAGTTGTATATTAGTACTGCTAGTACTGATGTTACTATTGCTTATGTTTATTAGTACTGCTGGTGAAAAAGTTTATGCTGCTGGATTACAACTGCTAGAAGACTTACTACTGTTAAGAGGATAAAGACTGTTTAAAGAGATAAAGATTGTTTGGAGAACAAGAATACTTGTGAAGATAAGTATTGAGATATTTTTGTACAATATTAACATTAATGTATTTGTTTTAGAGATTTAAGTTTATGTTTAGAGAAGATTGTGTATTTCGGTGCTATGGAATGTATTGTAAGCGACTTAAAACTCCTTAGTTATTAATGGAGGTTCTAGGGCATTAGTTGAGTTATAGTTTTGGCATTACAGAGTTGTCAAGTCGATTTAGAAAAGCTTCAAGGTTGTAAACCCTAGTACTAGTGAAGAGTACTCGTATTATTAATCTAATAATATTGGAGCGTTTGGTTATATCTTTGTTTATTCACGATTACTGTTTTATTCATAATACTTCTAGGTATTAAGGTGTAGATTCCGCATACACTTTAGTATATATACAAAATTTCTACAACAAGTTATTTTGGATTTACCCAAGGTAATTTAACCTTAAACAACCTAAGGAATCAATCAAGGATTAGGATCAACACTGAGTGTCGTGGGGACCACTGCAGATCTCACATGAGGTAGTGATTTTGTTCACTTGAGTAGGTTGTGTCAGAGCAAGATGAGCTTCCATCAAGCGTTGGACTTGATTTTCAAGCTCGATTAGACGGCGGTCAGATGTACTTGGGACATCTTGAGGCAATGCGATTGGCTTGACCGTCTTAGAGAAATCCCTTGGGTCGTTTTTACTTTCGTTGTCATAGAGGGCGAGGTCCTCTAATAATGCCCAGGATTCTTTGGCGTTTAGGTCACCAAGCTTGCTACTGGCCGATTGGTCAATGGTTTGTCTTGTGACAGGAGTGACATGGTCATAAAAAATTTGGACATGGAGCCAAAGGTCGATGCCATGATAAGGGACTTTTTGTAGTAAGTCCTTGAAACGAGTCCATGCTTCGGATAGAGATTCTCCATGATGTTGTTGGAACATCAGGATATCATTGCGGAGTTTTGCGGTCCTTCCCGGTGGAAAGAATTGAGCAAGGAATCGGGTAGTAAGATCCTCCCATGTGGTGATGGATCCTGCTGGAAGACGTTCAAGCCAATTGCTTGATTGTTCGCGAGGGAAAATTGAATAAAGCATACGCGCTTCTTTCCCTTATTTTTCACCGTCAAGGTCAAGTGAGTCCACTAGTTTTAGGAAATCCTCGAGGTGTTGGTTTGGATCCTCAAACCAAAGTTCGTGGAATGAGCATCCGTTTTGCACCAACCGGATGGTGTCGGATCGAAGAGGTACCACGTTGTTCCCCTACAGGGATCTCGATGGTATTCCTATAGCCCTCATGGCTAGGTTTGGAGTAGTCTCCTAGAGTGCGGATATTTTCTCGTCTCCCATGGTGGTTGACGAGAATGGGTTACGAAACAGATAACATAAAGAAAAGATAGACTACGAGAAAGCGAATACGCGGAAATTAAAGTCTTACTTGAAAGGATTCAAGCAAGTAAAACTAAGCTAAACTATGATCAAAACCTAACTATTCCCAGCGCAACGGCGCAAAAAATTTGTTGCGGTTGTCGTAAGGGACTTCTACAAGAAGTTTTATAACTCCCCAGGCAGTGTACCTAATCGTTGTAGTGTAGTATAGGCAAGACTCGAGGGTTGTTATCGTTCTCTAGGGGAATAGGTTGGGAAGGTTTGATCACGGTCTAACAGAATTCTAGAGGTTGAGA
Organism: Tanacetum coccineum; assembly: GCA_026074375.1. Lineage (NCBI taxonomy): Eukaryota > Viridiplantae > Streptophyta > Magnoliopsida > Asterales > Asteraceae > Tanacetum > Tanacetum coccineum. The sequence continues at coordinate 15,378 of BQNB010122027.1, forward strand.
GAAGATTATTTTTGTGTATTTATATTTATAGGAAAGCAGGTAAATCATATATTTGAGAGGTTTGGTTGGTTTTAGCTACTAAACTAAATAATAAACTAAGCTACTGGTGATAACAATATAATAAAAGATTGTGTTTATTTAATCATGTATTACTCCCTATCTTTTATCTTTTATTACTTCTTTTACTCATATAATTCTTGTTACATAAACCATTACAAGTGATTCTACTTATTCCAGTCTTTAGTGAAGAACACTTACAAAGACGTCAAGCTTAAAGTGTTAATAGTTTAGTTATGTCATCACGATTGTTATAATCATTCATCTTGTATATCTTGTGTTGTGTGTTGTGTATATCATATGTGTATGATAGGTTAGTATTGAAGCTACAAAATATATAGTGTGTTAGATATGTTCTATCTCAAAGTAGAACTCGGTATTTAGCTTAGTACCGAAAAAGGTGTAAGCGACGTGTACGGTTTTCTCCTCCTAAAGGGAGCTTGTTGACATCCTAAAGATAACTCTCAAGTTGGGTACTTGAGGAGTCGAGTAGGGCGAAGAGGAGCTTCGTAGCCGAACCACTATAAATCATTGTGTCATTGGTTTGATCTTTCTTATCTTTACTTGTTCATACTTCGTAGATTACTTATTTACTTATTGCTTCGCTATCATATATACTTGTGTATATCTCTTGAGTTCACATAAATCGACAATCTAAGTTTTATTTTAAAACGGTAAAAACTATTTAACCTCCCTTCTAGTTTCTACAATTGGTATCAGGAGCCAAGGTCACCTAAGATCTTTAACGTATATTGTACATTAAGGCTTGAATTGATCTATGGATTCGGATAAATATCTAGAAGGGCAATCTATGCAAAGACAACCACTTTTTGAAAGTGATCATTTTATATATGATTTGAAACTTATGTAAAAGCAAAAGATTTACATCTTTAACATATTATCGTAAATGGTGAGTTTCTACGCTCGACAAAAATCGGAAGTTACCCAAATTTTAGAGGTTTGTTCTTTTGAAGAAAATCCTGACGATCTTAAAAATTAAACTTGCATTAAAATATTGTGAGATAAAATGGTTCTTTATAATGTTTTACCTAAAAAGGAATACGAAAGAGTATTTATGTGTAAAATGGCTAAAGATATTTGGCAATCGTTGTTAATCACACATCAAGGTAATAGCCAAGTAAAGGATAATAAAATTGATCTTCTTGTTCAACAATATGAACAATTTACTATCCTTGAAGAAGAATCTATTGATAGCGGTTTTGCTAGATTTAACATTATTATTACTAGCCTTAAAGCTCTTGATGAAGGTTTCTCTAGCAAGAACTATGTTAGGAGGTTTTTTAGGGCTCTACATCCTAAGTGGAGAGCAAAGGTCATGGCGATTGAAGAATAAAAAGATTTGTCATCACTAGCTCTAGACGAGCTAATCGGCAATCTAAAAGTACATAAATTAGTCATGGAAAAGGATTCTGAAATCTATAGAGGCAAAAAGGAAATAGTTAAGTCCATTGCCTTGAAAGCTACGAAAGAGTCTAGTGATGAGAACTTCGGGACTCGAAAGTGATGACAAAGAATATGTGTATGGCGTAAAGGAAACTTAAAATGTTCTTTAGTAGAAAGGGTAAATGTGTTACACAACCAAGGAGAAGAAAAGAAGTCATTCGACAAAAGGACTGAGAAGAAAGGGAGAGTGAGCGAAATTGCTTTTGATTCGATGTCCAATTCGATCTCATGGTGATTGTCAATAACCAACTCGCAACAAAGATCAAAGGCTTCATTTGTGGTTCTCTCGGAGGCGATAGCCGATAATGTACGCGAAGGCAAAACTAAACGATGGAAACTTATCTCATGGCTCAATCGTAAATGAAGTAACTTCCTTAACTCTTCTTATGTAAAAGTGCTAAGCATCTTCTACTTGATAATGATACTGTGCAAATAAGAATACGATATATTTTGTGAAATTAGCCTAAAAATCATAATCAAAATAAACACTTTGAAAAACTAAAACGTGATCTTTTAGAAAATAGAAGTTTAGAATTGAAAGGATAAAGTAAGAAACTTTGAGAGAAGTTAAAGGAAATTGATATTACGTGTAAGTCATGTCAAGAACTTAAATTGGAAAACGTTAAACTTAAGGAAACTCAAGTTAAGTTTGTAATATTTGATTAAGCGCTAATTCACTAGAGAATGTCCAAATAATCAAAAGTCAATCTAGTTGTAATTATAGGTCTGGATTTGATAGTAATTAAAGGTCAATAAGTGAACCAAATCATGAGTTTTGTTGGAATCGTCCGCTGAAATAAGCAACGGACGGAACCACCATAAAGGCACACGGATCCACCATAACTGGATTCGTGAGTCGCATGAGTGGTGAAAAATTGACAGAACACGTTTTTAGTCCACCCATGTCTTTTAGATCGGATTTTGTTATTACTAGAAAAAAAACTAATACATAATAGAATTGATGAGTGAAAGAAACCGTTTTGAAAACCATCACTTAAAAGCGGTATATGTTATGTTAAAACCGAGTCTAGATCAAAAACACCTCCGTCTAGGAGAAATATCTATTCTCAACCAAGATACAACACACCTCATGTAACAACCCGAGTTTCATGACGCATATGGCGATCGCGAATTCGACGTCATAATTACTATTTTATAAATTCGTGTAAGCGTACGTCGACATTTAAATTTTTATTTGTCGTAAATAATTATTTTCCGTATTTTATTAAGAATGGAAATATAAAATATTTATTTTTGACGTTTCGCGAGTCAACGTTTGACCGCGCGTTCGTTAACCATTTCGAGCATCGTAAAAATGTACGACGCGACTCGTTATTATTTTTAAGATCGTAAATTTATTATCTTTATTAATGTCGTCATTTTGTTCCTTGTCTTGAGCCGGATTCGTGTTTTAAAATGTACACATTTTATTAAATGTTGGAAACTAAAATAAAACGTGACGGAAATAAAATTTAGACACGGAAGTATAATCCGGAGCTTTTTGGCCGACTATAAACAAAAGAAAACATTTTTGTTACTTAATTTGAAAGAAATAAAAGATGGAGGGACTATTTTTGTCAAATGGTCAAACTTGATTTCTATATAAAGGCACCTATACTTCCATTTTTCTCTTTTAGAAAAAATCATCCCATCTCTTTCTTTCTCTCTATGTCCGGCCAAAACCACCACCACCGGAAAAGTTTTTCGTAACCGGAAAGCGCGTGTCGCCTGAAAAAGTCACATGCCACAATAATCAACCTATTTTTTCTGAATCCTGTCTTTATTTCCTACACATAACGCAATAAATAACAACAGCTAATGAGTATTTTATGAGTTAGAGTTCGGGTTAGTTTCAAATAATTTTGGTTCAAAGAGGTGTTTAAAAAGGTTAGATTAGTGATATGATCAAGTGGGTTTTGTCGAAAACGGTTTGGGTCATATGTTTGGGTTGCGTCTGTGGGTTCGAACCACAAAGAAAGCCAGAACCAACACCTTATGTGTTGTTGTAAGTATCCTAGTTATATTTATTTCATTGTTTCGTTCTTAATTTGATTTCGTATATTATATGTGATGAGGTCCGACACTTTCATTGGTTAGAATAGATTGTGAATGGGTTGATTAGTTGACGAAGATAGGTTAGCTAGGCGTATTTTGATGATATTGTGAGGTGAAAATGAAGTTTCGATGAGTTTCGTAAATGTTAATTTCGAGCAGAAAGTTTGGCTCAGATTTCGAGGTTCGAAAAATTATAAAAACCGATTTTTGATGTTGAAATATAATAGAGTTCGTCCTTTTTTACGATTCGGTAATTCGAACGTCCCGTAACTCCTAATAACGAAGAAGTTACGGCGAAAATAAGTTTAGAAACATTAAAATGTTGCAATTAGCTATATAAGCCTATTTTGCTTGCTGATCTGATTTTCAACGGCTATTTTGGGCACTTTCGAGTCCGTTTCGGCCTTCCGGCGAAACACGAAAGTTGTCCGGAATGACGTTTTCTATAAAATCTCTTTTTGGTCAAAGTCACGAAAACGTGATATAGCGGGTCAAAACCGATGGTCAAACTGCTGCGTTTTTATTAAAAATACAAGTTCCTGCAGAAACTTGCAGGGGCATTTTGGTCATTTTCTGTCGAGATTCAGGTCTCGGCTAAAACTAAAAAGTTGTCCGGAATATCGTTTCGCATAAAATCTCTTCTTTGTCCGAATCGTGAAAATGTGATTTAGAGGGTCGTTTGGCGCGGGTCAAATTTGGGTAAAAATATATATAATTATAAAAGTCAAAGAAAGTCAAATGTTGACTTTAAAAAGTCAACGGGTTATATAAGACTTATTGAATGTTTATAAAAATAATAAACGCTATTATTTTTACGAGTATAACAAATTAGACTTAACGAGTTTTATGAACGGATATAGTTCTAAAAATAGTAACATACGGGACATAATCCCGATATGGGTAATTAATAACCAAATTGAAAGTCGAAAGTTCGACGAGATAAATAAATATTTTATAAATATAATTGGATGCCGAGACTTACTAAAAATGGTAACTTTTCGAAAATAGCAACTTTTCAAAAATAAAAAGTTTTCGATTAAGCGATGTATGATATAAATAAAAGAATGATAGTAACCTAATATTGTGGGGTTTTAAGATTTAAGGCGCAGGTGGATTTCTCATCACATGTATGAATACATATATATACTATATATATGATTTTGCTGATACGATGTACGCGTCGTTGATTATACTTTTCGGTAAAGTAATCAAGCGACGTAATTTATAGGTCGTGATCGTGTTCATCGACTTTCCGTGGATTGTTTCGATTATTTGATCTTGGCTTTTGATCAAGGTGAGTTCATAGCCTCGCTTTTAAAATTTACAATGTTTTTAACTCCACGAGGGGGATATATTGCTTGTTTTGTGAAATTGAACGCAAACTGTTTTGATACTTGAATATG
>BQNB010122028.1:0-20356 GCA_026074375.1 Tanacetum coccineum
TTTGCTTTACTAGTCTTAGCTTCACTAGTCTCAACTACAGGCTTCTTAACTGTAGGCTCACTAACTATAGGCTCATTCACAAACTCTTCTAGACCAGAGAATGACAAATCAGGTTTTGGAGGCATAAAGTTTCTTGTATAGGGAGGTGGAACAATATTATACCCTAAACCTGTTTTGCACTTATCAACTATCTGACAGTCTACTAGTTTGCTTAAACTTTTATATGAATTCTCAAGTTTTTCTATTGTTAGCTGAATTTCATCTTTTTTTAAGCCAGTTCTAACTTCCTCCTAAGCTTTGTAATGTCTACATCTCTTAAATTAATCTCACATTTTAAGACCTTGATATCTTCCTCATAAACAAACTCATTTTTCTTATAAACTAGAAGTCTTGCTTCTACAAACTCTAAACATGTTTTATAAGTAATAGCATTTAACTTAGACGTCCTTAAGTCTTTTAACAGTTGTTCATTTTGTTCTTTAAGAATTTTAACATTTTCCAAACAAGATGATGAACATTTGAATCAGTAGATACCTCAAAGTTAGAACTTATAGAAGTGTAAGCCATGAGTGCAAAGTTAGTTGGACCTTCTTCTGCTTGATCACTCCAATCATAACCAGAACCATCACAGGACACCAAAGCATTATAAGTAGTTGTCTTCACTGGTACAACCCTTCTTGTGTTCTCCCTATTCATGTTTTCTTGGTTCCTTGGAGCCCTGCACTCTCTTTCAAAGTGTCCCCTTTTGTGGCAGCTTTAACACTCCACCTTAGACTTATCAAACCTAATGGTCTCATTACCGTTAACAGTAAGCTTTCTTCCAGTGTTCTTCAAGAATCTCATTACCCTCATTGTTAGCATAGCCATCTACCATCTTAAGTACATCTCTTCTAAATCATCAGGATAAATTTGTTGTAAGTCCTCATTGTCAAGTTGTGGACTGTTTGGTTGACTTGCAAAGAAAGCACAGATGACAGCATCACTCAAGTTATCAATTGTTGTTGAGTTAACAGCAGTAGCTTGAGTGGTAGCAGTTGTAGCACCATGAACAGTATTAACTGCTCCATTTGTACTGCTGGTGCTGTTTGAGGACACAAAGGCTACGTTTTATGTATTTGTGCTTGAGCTTGATGTTCCTTTAACCTCTGGTTCATAGATATTCAGGTTGTTGTAAAGATCATCTAGGCTTAATGTATCTATCTCAGGCTTGTTCCTCCATACAATGGTATGTGTGTTCCATTCTGGTGACAGACTTCTTAAGAACTTCTGATTCACATCTTCTTATGAGATACTTTCACCATGAATCACCAACTGACTGAAAAGCTTTTGAAGCCTATCAAAGGTTTGATCTAACACCTCTAAGCTAGATGCAGTAAAATTTTCATACTGATGCTTTAGAAGATTCCTCTGAGTCTTTTTAGTAGCAACATTCTCTCCAAACCTCTTCTCAACAGCCTGCAACAATGACTTGGCATCTTTGATGGACTTAAACTTTAATTAATGTTCATTAGGGATGCCCATCAATAAAGTGCTTCTTGCCTGATGAGAACAACTTTAATTCTAGATGTTCATACGAATAGGGATGCCCATCAATAAATGCTTCTTGCCTTCAACTCTAACCTCCTTTGTGCCTTCTTTCCCTTCAGCAGTTACATGGAGCAATTGTAGTCTTAAAACACCTTTAACAAACAAACTCTTCTTGTTATTCCGGAGAGGTGCATTACACCCATTCTCTCTTGACTTATTCCCCACACAAGAGAATAATAAATCATCTGGATGTACCTATTCCATCCTCATACCGCGCAAAGCTCATACTTAACCTGATTTGATCATAGGCACTTTTGATGCAGCCACCATAATCTGGTACTGAGCCGTTGATCCCAATAGTCTTCTTTAGCAAACGAGTGTCTCAAAGAGCAACAAAGGCTCTGATATCACTTGTTAGCCCCGGGAGCTTTGAATGGATCTTTGAATCCCCTTAGCTTAAGTAAGCGGGTCTTTTCAGTTCAATGCTCAAGATAAATCCTACACAACTATGGTAAGAAACTTTTGTAAAAATATAACTCAAAAGATTATGCGGAATCTATCTATGATCCAATAAGGCAAAACAAGCAATAAAACAGACAATTCTACATATATCACAGACGCAGATTTAACAAACAAAAGCTTCCCCAAAATCTTTATTAATAACCCGAAATACACCACTATAAACTAGTAGAGTGTGAACAGGGTTATCAAAACCGTTAAAGCTATAACGATATCAAAACCAAAAACTCGCTATCAAACTCATGCCACTACGGACCTTACCTTTCTCCTATACATTAAGGAAGTCCTAGTCCGGATTTACCAATATATTGTCCTAAAACTCTAGAATATTCTCAAAAGATTCTAATTCTAGTAAATAACACATCCTTATCAACTAAGTAATCTTGATCTCCATTCAAACTTTTATGCTTTCATTCTCGTGAGCAGTCCTTTATCCTTTATTCTCTGATATTATAAATCTCTACGCATTCTACAATCACCGTTTCAGCATTGTTGTAAACTCTGTACCTAGCAGCATAACTCTGAACAAGCAGGGTAGTAACTTATACAGACCCGCATCATTAATTGTATACAAGCAATAGTAGAAACGTAACATATAACTATAATTCTTCCAACCCAAATCTCACTTCCAGAACCAGCATATACCTAAACATCCTATGTGGGCGAGTGGGGGGGGGGGGGGGCCCGATTACTTGGGAACGATATACTGAGGCTGTACTAAGTTACTCCCTAGTAAGTACTAGTACTAACATATACTAGCAGTACTAACATATACTAGCAGTACTAAGTTACACTAGTAGTACTAACTACTTAGCATATTTTTCATTAAAGTTAATGAACAGCACTAACTTTATGCTAGCAGTAGTAACACAAACCTTATCAGCAGTAACTCTAAGATCATCAAGAAGTCTTTTAATCCCAACAGGCTTTGCATGCCTCATCTGTACTATTGTAAGTTACAGATTGACCTGCTCACTTGTTGAACATGTATGCGTTAATCTTGTCTGCGTCATTATTTCTGGGAGTTAGAATCGCTCGTTCTTTAAGATAATCATCGTCATGTTGTCTTTCAATAAAATTAGGATACGTTTCGGCAACAATCTGTTCGATAGGCGATTCCGTTGACTTAATTAGGAATTCTTCGGGTATCTCAATCTAGATTGGTTCATCCTCACCATCTTTTGCTTTGGCTGGTAACATGCCATCACCGACTGCCAGAACCCATTGGTTAAAATCCTATTTGCGTGTATCAATCTTTCCATTCTTATTATATTCATTGACCCTCATGCTTTGTGTAAGCCTGAAAACCTTGCAATGTTTCCATAATTCTGACCTGTTTATGCACGCTTAAGTAATGTCTGGCCTTTTTCCTTTTGGTATGACGGGTAGAATTTGTCTAAAGTCGCCACCAAGCATACCGTCATGCCTCTGAAAATCTTGTCCCTTTTTCTTCCTTGTGAAAACCCAGTATATCCCTTAATGTCTTGTCCAAAGCCTCAATTGCATATTTTTGAGTCATTGGTGCTTCGTCCCAAATGATAAGTTGCACTTCTTGCATTAGTTCTGCCAAATGGGTATTTTTCTTAATGTCGCAGGTGCTGTTTTCGAATAATTCTAGTGGTATAACGAATCTGCTATGAGCAGTTCTCCCATCCGGTAGTAGCAATGAAGCAATCCCTGGTACATAATAAATAAAACTATTTTTTATGAATTATTTAGTTATTGGTGAGTTCTAAGTATTTGCAGATGTAAATACACTGTACCTGAAGATGCGACCGCCAAAACTATCTTCCGTTCCGATCGTAGTCTTGAGATTATAGTTCTGTATAAAAAAAGTCTTTCCCGTTCCGCCAGGGCCATAAACAAAGTAAAATGCGCCTCTCTGATTATGAACTGGGTCAATCATTTGTTCATAAATTAAACACTGCTCGGGATTCAACAATGGATGAAGCTGTTGAAGTTCGATTTTACTTTTGCTTATGTCAAAGTCAAACGCTTCCCTGATTAGACGGTTGTCTATATTTTTGTTAACAATTTTAGATTTGGCCGTGGCAGTTCTTGAAAATCTGATAAAGACCTTCTACTTATGTTCAATAACTCTTGAATTTCGACCAAACAATAGTTCTGGATCTGTTCGGGTGTTAGCTGCAAGTCAGGATATTTGAAAAGTTTTTGTTTTTTTAATAGAATATCCTCTGAGAAAAGTTCCCATGTTTTTTCCCAAAGTTTGAGTGACCTGCTGACATCACAAAACAATAAGATTGTAACAAAGAGGTCACGGAGTTGTAGGCCCAACGCCCATCCACTTGCTTCGGATATAGCGTGTGACCATTCCTTATTATCATTTAGTAGGCCGTATGCAAAATAGACAGCTTTGAATGTCTCGCGTATTCGATTGTTTACTATCATTAATTCATCAAACTTCCGAGGCCCTCGTACAACATTCAGGAGCATGCGCAGATAGTACCTCTCTCATGAGGCTAGGGTCGAGTAGACAATTCTACCAATGCATATTTTTGTTCGCGTGGCTTCAACATTTTCTCTTGTTCATGCCAGACGTAGAATTTTGGTATTTCAGCATATGTCAAGGTTCTGGCTGGGGGTAACGCTCATTTAAGTCAAACCAATCAGTAAACATAGTAACATCTATACCTTCCCTTTGCAGCAAGGCTGGCAAGTTTTGCGAATCACGCAATGTGACTGGGTTTTGCTCTGGCAGGTGAAAATTTAACTCCATAACAGCTGGGTAGGAGTAGTGAATATCAAATGAAAGCATGTGCCATACAGCCTCACATGGAGCCAAATACATATAATTTAAATAGTTTTTAATTTTATCGACTTCTACCACTTTCTCCGGTGTTGCAACACCACTAGTTTGGACATTTTCTTGTATGAAAACAGTGGCTCTATCAGGTCCCTTACTTAAGTATTTAAATAAGTACTTAATAGCCTTTGATCGGTTGCACCGTTGAACGTTAATGTGTGCGTGGTATTTCATCAAGAGGTAACGGTTGTGAGGTGCCACATGTCGATTATCGAATTTGAACTTACCCTTTTTCACACACACTTTATTATCTCAGCGACGGTAAATAGGGTACCCATCGTCATCAAGTATGGTCTCTACGTAAAATGATTTTGGATACCTTTTTGTGCATTTACCCTCTATAGTACATAGTGCGTATCGTCCTTTGTTTTCGCATGGTCCATGCAGCATATATTCGGTGACTACTTTTTATCTGTCTGGATCATTCGTCAGAGATGGAAGTTCAGCTAAGATTATATCATCTATTTGAGCAGTCGTCTTGCATTTGTAGTCATCTTCCAGCCATAGCAAGATGTGAACATGAGGCATGCCTCATTTCTGGAATTCGATGATGTACACAACTGAAATAGGTAGCAATCATCTTTTTAATTATTTATTAATAGATTCTGAAATAATACACTATTAAATGTTAGGTTTTGTGGATATGACCTCCACGACATGCGCCAAAGATTTGTTTTTTTTTGAAGATCATCCAACAGTTCTGTCAATTTCAATTTAAAGACTCTCGTTCCAACTTCTGGTCGGTCATGTGGTTTCTGTCCAGGAATATAAGCAAGCATCTCACTGATCTTCGGCCACTTTAGATTGGAAGTGAATGTGATGAACAGATCTTGGTTCCCATATGTACAACATATGGCCATTGCGTCCTAGTAATTTTGCATCATGTATTTTGGGCCACCTGTAAAAGTCTAGGTAGCACTATTCTTTTCCTAAGGCCGGCTGCATTTGTGTCACCCCTTGTAATGGCATCGCACATATTGTGATACAAATCCACACGTAAGGTATCCTGGTTATTTCTTGTCCACTTAAGCCTTTGTTCTTCTATGGCAGTATATGCGTCTACCAAATATTGTTGAAATAGGCGCCCTCATCTTATTAAAGTAGTACCCTGGTCTCTACGATGGTGGATTGTGTAGGAGTAGTATTCTTTCATTGTCACGAAGCCGCGATTAGTTTTGCGTGCACCTAAGTTACTGTAATATGGTATTGAGTCATGAAAACCGTCCTCTCAGTATGGAAACAATAATGGATATTGTAGTTCTTTACCAGTACGCTGCACTTTCTGCAATTTTCACAAACCTCATCTTATTTAAAAACGAAACAAACGCCTAAATTGCTAGTCTTAGGTTCTATAATCATTTGAAATTGTATTTTATCTGATTATATGCCTTGTGTTTTTGTTAATTATCTAGTTTATCATAATATTCGAAAAAAAAACATAAATATTCAAAAAAGCCGGCGCATTTTCTAAAGTACGCCGTACCTATCCAAAAAAAATCTTTTATTTATTTATCCTTATTGCTATATATAATTAAATTTAAAATATATTATATATAAATCTATAAAATAAAAATTAAAAAAAATAAAAAATATTATATATATGAAAATAATTTACTTTATTTGAATATTATCTCTTAGCCTTATATTTATTATATATAAATATCGTCTCTTTTGCAAAAATGCTTAATGTATGTATAATCCCTTATCTTACGTGAAACAACTTGTGAATAATATATAAATTAAATAAAAATTTAATAACAAGGACTTGTAAATTTAAATGTTCCGAAAAGAATACATTCGGATCGAATCTTCAACCCAACATTCTTCCGTTAATGACTTTGTCATTATAAATATACCTGAAGAGGATGTTGAACCCAAACAAATAATTCTCGATCCTGATGATCAGCCTATGTGGAAAAGTGCTAAGACTGTAGCACCGACTCCTAATTCTGCCATTGTTAAACCCAATTGTCTGATGACAAACTTTGCTTATCAATAGTACTCACTTGAAAATGATTCAAGAAAATAAGTTGATGGTTATCTGCGGGCCGATCCGCATGACCACATCCGTGAATTCCTCGCAATCTGCGACATGTTCAAATATGGCGAAACTCAAAGTGAAGCTGTCAAGCTTTTAATATTTTCGTTATCCTTGTGCGATAAAGCTAAAACCTGGTTTAACGAACTTAATGAAGTTTCTATAACATCGTGGGACCAAATGAGAAATGCTTTTATCAACAGATTCTATTCCACTTCGTTATTTAACCGTCTTTTGTTTGAATTCAAAAAATTTTCTCTCAAAACATATGTGAAAATCTAAACCGATGCTTTGTTAAGATGAAGAACTTGCTTTCGGAAACATTCATGGGCATGGTCTGACCAAGGGAGAAAAACTATTATTCAAATATTCTATCACGGTCTAGACGAATCCACTCAAGCAATCCTGGACGTAACAACCGGAGGAATCTTCCTCTACAAAAGTCCAAATCAAGCTTTTCAATTTCTTGAGGACAAAGTCCTTTTTCAACTTGATTGGTCCACTAAAATCTAAAATGAACATCATCATCAAAAATCTGTTGCTTTCGCCGATGGAAGTAATAGTAATAATGATAATTCTCGATTAATGGAAAAGTTTGGAAGCTCTAAACGATAAAAATAGATCTCAATTTCAGAGTTTTAAAGAAGAGATGTGCGATACGATAAAAATTATAATAAAATACGGAGATACCATGCTTCTAAAAACGCATGAACGATGACACGGCCAATGTGTGATACGTCATGAAGCCAATTTACATCTAGTCTGAAGGTTATCAAAAACCGAATTTTTCTCATTGATTCGCATTCTCACCATCCCATCATGATCGTAATATTCCGAGGATCGCAACACAGAAATAAACAATGAGGTGAAAAATGATCTCAAAGATTTCTCAAAGATATATCCGTAGCATGCAGGACTGATTTTGATAACTTTCTGCAGAGACGGATGGTTAAAACCATCTGTGTTTTACCTAAGAAAAAGTCTAAACCTATCAACTAAGAACCTCAAACTTGATTTCGAAAATTAATGACTTAAATTTCTCGGATAGTCAAAAAGTTACAAGTATGTTTGTCAAGAACAATATTAACGATATGATTTTAAAAATGAAGCAAAATGAAAAGAATTTCTAAACTATCTTTAAAAACATGGAAAGAAAAATAGATGAGTGGGAGAAGTCTCAAAATTACTCTGCAGAACAACCAATGGGATGAACCACCACCTCCTCCTCAAGCTCAAACCGAGCAAGTGAATGTCGTATTCACTAGGAGTGGAAAGTCTGATGATTCTTTGAAAATTCAAAAAGATCCACCACCTCTTATTATCTATAATCTCACGAAAAAAGATAAAACTATTAAGATATAAAAGGGTATATCATATGGTCGAAACTAAAAAAATATCCATTCCGTGAGTACATACCAAAAAATACCATACCCTCAACGTTTAAAAGTGGATCATTCCCACTTGAACAGCCCTCCCCATATTGTTATGATATCTTAAAGATCAAATGATAATAATAATAATAATAATAGTAGTAGTAATATTAAATCATAATAAACATATATAAAAAAAACTAAAATATATACATATATATAACAAAAAATTTGCAGTTTGATAAGTTTGATGTGCATGGGCCTGTGTATTTCTTACCTCGATTTCTGCATCCAAAAAGAATGTTTCGAACTTTGTGGGTGTGTTCGCTGGAAACACTCAAGAGACTACAACTCGTCCACTCGAGACACCGAGGGGTCAAAGGCTTGTTGCATACGCTAAATGCAACCGTGGTGCCTACGAAAGTGCGCTTTAGTATTTTACAATTTTCGTAGTTGTGTCTATTTTGCAGATTAAATAAAACAGGTGGAGCTTGGATTGGTGGTTGGCATTTTACACTTGGAGACTTATATAATTGGAGTATTATATTACATGTGGTAGAATACACATGCTTGACGTTTGGTTTTGCGCCATATTTTTCAGAATTCAACCAAGAACTTAAGAACCCGGGAAGTGGGGTTGGGGAACGTTTTTTTCCCTTTAATTTGCCCTTTTTCTATATTTATCAGTTCTCACTTTGAGGGAAATGTTCAACTTAAGTGTGAGGGGTTGCAAATAGGAAAATTAATCATTATCACTCCTTGTTTGCCCTGCAAATCTAAGAAAACTTTCAACTGATATTTTCTGGAAATTAAAAAAAATTAATATATACTTTCCTTTCAAAATTAAAAATGAATACTCTTAGTAAGGCAAATCCACCCGGATTGACACTATAACTAGCACAAAAATAGTCCACTAAAATTGTGAGAAATTTAGTCTAAAGTATTTGGGTACCCATCTTTGATACCAAAGATAATTTTTGCCTTTAGCTTGTTCGAGTTAGGGTTTGAATGCAGTCATATATGTCTATTCCGTCGTTACGGATGTGTACGTATGGTCTTTGTCGCCTTTTCTGGAACATTGGTATTGGTATAAAGTTATATGAGTGGGCCGGTAATTTAGTAGCTCCAGAACTTGTGCTTGATCATCATTTACTAGACCGCGTTAAGTGAGGTTAATTTATAGACAAAGTCGTATGATAAGAGTGAGAAATATAATCCCTATGCATTCATCTGTATCACAGCATCAATTTTAGTGATGAGATCCCAAGTATCAAGAGCAAGAAGAATTATGCTGGAAAGAAGATAGTTTTTGTGCCAGCCTTAGTTATCACAGTATCCGGAATGAAAAGAATTCAAAAAAAAGAAGGAAGAATAAAAATCAAAGTATAAGGCAAAATTCTGGCACATGGAATCAAGTATCTGCTATTCACCCTCATCATTATCATGTTTTGCCTCTTTGAGATTTTTGTCTAGGTGCTCACGCCGCAACGGGCATGTTTATGTGTCTAGTACAAGCCTATGGTAGCGACCTAGATTATATATGTGCAAATTGAGTGACTTCACAAATATAAAACCCTATCTAAGTGATTCCTGTGTGATTCAAAAACAAACACTTTCCCTTTATAAGGTGTCTCTGTTTATATGGTCTAAGCCTTGTTCGAAGGAAATTTATAAAACCGATATAAAATAAATAAACACTTGTTGAATTATAAATCTATTTTTTCCACGTACTTCGTCACGATTATAAATGATCTTATTTTTTTTCGCTTTGATTTGCTTGTGAGGGCAGAGGATAAGCTTAAGTGTGGAAAGGGATTTGATAACGCCCTTAATTTATACATGTTTTCTTTGGCCAGCGTATTTATATATATTTTGGTTGTTCATTTCTCGTTTTGGAACTTTTAGTAACTTAATCAAAGTTATTTAAGTGCTATTATATGTTCTAGGTACGTTGTCGTGGAAGGAAAGAGGAATCGAAAGAGATACACAAAGATTTGAAGCTTAAATGAAAAAAATAAAAAAAAAAAAATCTTCAGCTGATGCTCTCCGACACTTGTTCACTGTTTGGCATAAAACTCGGTCATACGAAACTCCGTTTTCGTTGATTCAAGCGGGCCACGCGAAGAGAATTCATTATCTACAAACCTTGAAATAAAGCAGTGCTGAAAATTGGAGACAAATGCGGCGGTTTTGGCCATAATTTCGGCGCTCACTTTTGAGGCGTGTGGAGAAAATTTAAGGCAATAATTGAAGTGTGCATTTTATCTACTATGTGCGGCGCACAAATAAGTTTGTTGAGGCGCTACTTTGTTGTTACACCCCCAAAATAGGGTTTCTTTTGCATCCATCTGTCCGAGATAAGTTGTCGGCGGCTTCAGCCTCGTGACGGTTCATACCATCTCAGTTTCAAAGCATTAAAGAACAACCTCTAGGGGTACGTTTAAAATAAACACCGTTGCAAAGGTTCAAACGATTCAAAAGTTTTACAATCGATCAAATTTAAAAGATTCAAAAGTTAAAATGCGGAAGCTTAAATGAGTTCAACAACGGTATTTAAAAACAAAGCTAAATTCTGGAAAACCCGTCTAAGGTCTAAGAAAATAGACTTCACATAGATCAAGCAACGACATCCAAGCTAAGTACCTGAGAAAACATGCTTAAAACGTCAACATAAAGTTGGTGAATTCATAGGTTTAATTCAAATGTTATCAATTTGGGACCACAGATTGATCTAAATTGCAATTAATGCGACAGTATAGGAGAATACAATTCACTTAAGAGGCCATTTACGTTTGACACTAAGCTCCATGACACGAGGGCTAATAACAGAACGTAAGCAAAATACATTTGCTATATAAATGGCTTGCCCTTACAGGTGTTCAACCAAAGACCACCTAACCAGTTTTGGCATGACATATATCCGTTAGTTCTTGGAGGATCTCGAATAGTAAGTGTCTTTTACTCCGGATAGGAATAAATTAGTCCAATGATCTATCTATCAATTTGCGCTTTACTTAACCAGCCTCAGTCGGTTAAAGATAATTAACGGTTCATGATATGTTCGGGCAATAGTGCGTCTAAACGCTTAACTTAGGCACACCGTTAAACAGGGAAATCTCACGTATAGTTACTGGTGTTCCAGTTTTAAAACAAAGCTATGTTTTTCTCACCCATTTTTATGGAATGTATAGGGTTGGCATATGACCCATTTTTCCCTTAAAATGTGTAATTAAATATTTCCTAAATATTTTCTAAGTGTTTAGAATTTATAGAAATTTCGGCATGACCCGTTCGTTGTTTACAAGTTTTTACCAAAAAGTCGTAGACTTTATTTAAAAACCACTTTCAAATCACTTTTAATCTATGTTTTACAACTACTAATTTATATATCTGCCAAAATTCTTTTTAACTAGTCAAAAGAATCATCGTGGGGCTCTTATTGGCTTTTAGGCCTAAAAAGCAATATAATGATCCCGTAAGGCCTTAACCCTTCAAAATTAATGTTTAAAACATAACGCATCTAAGTCGTACTTTATCAAATAAGGGCTATTCATGAACCTTATTCCATAAGCTACACATGGTTTTTACTCCTTGGTGTTATTGTAGTCATATTGGGCCGTTATTGTCCCGTTTAAGTCAAAAAACATGGGTTTTGAAAACTCATCAATTTAGTCGATAATATAAGCAAAACATCAAACTCAATAAGCAACGAGGCTTACTAATGAACTAGAAATAAGCTCACAAATAAGCCAAATAATAATAAGCAACCTTACGAGCTTAATTTATCAAGCTCGTGGTTTGGGCTTTAATTGGTTATGGACACGGGCTTAATTAAGCCCAATAGCTATATTCAGGCTTATTTGTTAAGCCGAATAAGCTCATCACTTGTCCTTTCAAAATAAGCTAGAAAATAAGCCACATAAAATAAGCCGAAACAAAATAAGCTAAACAAACACTTTTCCTTTCTTTTCTTATTTAGGCGTGAGTATTAAACATAAGCCCAAAAAGCTCAAATAAAATCAAATAAGCTTTCCCAAAAGCTTATTCAAATAAGCCGAACATAATAAGCCATTCTTACTATTTTTTAATTAATCGAAATAACCACGATACAAAACTAAGATTTCTTATTCTCCTTTTATTTATACACGAAACATATATACAACCTTTTAGGGTTTACGTAGTTTCAAAATCTTTATGTTTACGAAACGAGTTGTACAACTAGTATGTATGCATTAGATGATTCAAAAGTACAGTTTTTAAAGATTGAGTGATTATAAGAAATGGAAGGTTTAAGAGGATGGATCAAGACTAAACAACCCAAACGCTGTGTTTAAATACTACCGGATATCAGCACGATGACTATAACTTCAAGGTCTTCAAAGGTTTATGATCAAATTTGGAAAAATTTAAATGTGTGCGATATATGTGGTATTTGTGTTATTTTCGAAACAAGAAGCAAGAGAGAAAGAGAGAAACTTAAACTTGTGTGTGTAAACGTTGTGAATAATGAATTGGAGAATGTGGTGGATATAGGATGATATTTTTGACACAACAAAGTGTGTGTGGGGTTGCTAGTGGTGCGACGCCAAGGGGAACAAGCTCAAGGGGGACCTAAAATGATCTCCAATGTGTGTGCTAGGTGTACCAATAACCTTGCCCCCACATTGTAAGTGTTTGTCCTTTCGTTTATTTTTTCAAATTTGACATCATAAGGGTGCTTTTGGTGTCGTCCTATCGACGGTCTAACCAAGGGAGGGGGGGACCAAATTGGTCTCCAAACATTCTTAGGGGGAACATTGTGCTTCTTATTTGATTTAATTTCCAAGGTGACAGCATAAGTATAAGTTACTAGTTCTAACCGGACACGCCAATTTAACGAAACACGAATAATGACTTCTCGTAAATTTCCGAAATTTCAAATATCAATTAAAAACATTAAAAAACGCGTCTACTGACGGAAAACTACAATGTTTGGATGCAGCATATCACTTTCAGCAATGATTCTCAGGACAATATGCGGGACAACTTCCTATGTTTAAACGTATAAAAAATTAAACGGAACTTCAAATAGTTCAAATTTCTAAACGGAAAAAAAAGGCTAAAATCTTGATCGGAAAATTACAGGTTGTGACGCTTTGGCCCCCGAAAAGCCTATAAATACCCTAGGCTCTCTCATTTCACACATTCTCATACACAAGTTCGTTTACAACACTTAGAAGAAGTGTTTTTGGTGATAAAGGCCTCAAAAACTTTTGATCCAAAACAACCCCTTCAATCCAACTCGGAACCTACCACACTCACCCACATTAATATTTTAGGTTTTAATCCATTCAAAGAAGTAGTATTGAAATGTAATTCAAATCTATAAGCGATTGTGACAGAATTGTTTATAGTTTTCAGGTTTTACTTTGAATATCATAAAGTGTTCTTGGGAAATTCTTGTGAAATCACCATCATTTGCTCTTGGAGTTTGGTATAATCTTGTTTATCCTTTGAATATGATTATTATTGAATTGTTTGAGTACATAATGTGTTTTATTACTTCTTTGATTATGGAGTAGTAATCTTATGTTTGTTTGGGCGATATGTGATATTGGATATGGAGTGTTTGGATATGAGTTTATTGAATTGGTAAAACATATTTTATATAAGAAAATAGGCCAAAAGGTTTCTTTATACATGTGTTCTATCAATCCATCTAATATATTGGTTATAATAACTTATAAAGGCCGAAAGGATTTGTTGTTATTAATCGATATAATCACTAGTTATATTTAAAGGCCGAAAGGATTTATAACTTGTGATAACTCTATTTTCTAAACTTATAAACACTATTTCAAACACATCATTATCTAAGTGATCATTGCCTAAACAAACATACTTTAATCATTTGTTTGAACCATCCTTTTATTTCTTTCTTTGCAATATTCAATTTATGTACGATTTGGTTAATTTGATCCGTGACAATCATTTTAGCCTTAGCACCTTAATTACAAACTGTGAGAACTTTAATTCTCTTGGAACGATCTGGACTTACCTAACACTATACTATACACGAACGGGTATACTTCCCGAGTGTTGTGTTTTTAGTAAAAATTGGTATTTCTAGTTATTATAAATTTAAAAGACTTGTGGAAAATACACATCAAGTCAGTTATTTCTTCAAAACTTTCGAGGCCCTCGTACAACATTCAGGAGCTTGTGCAGATAGTACCCTCTCGCCTCTGAGGCCGGCGTTGGAGTTAGATAATTTCTACCGATGCATTTTTTTTTGTTTGCGTGGCTTCTACTTTTTCACGTGTTCATGCCAAGATGTGAATTTTGGTATTTCAGTCCATATGTAAGGGTTCTGGCTGGGAGGTATGTACGGCCTCATTGTCAAACCAATCAGTAACATAGTAACTTCCTATACTTCCTTTGCAGCTGAGGCTGGAAATTTTCAGAATCATGCAATGTGTGACTGGGTTTTGATCTGGCAGGTGGAAAATTTTAATTCATCACTCGTGGATTAGGAGTAATGAATATCAAATGAAAGCATGCGCCATACAGCTTCACATGGAGCCCAAATACCTACAAATTTAATAGTTTTTTAATTTCATCGATTCTAGCCCTTTCTCCGGTGTTGCACCACCACCGGTTTTGACATTTTCTTGTATGACAACAGTCGCTTATTAGGTCCCATACTTAAGTATTTAAAAGTACTTTAATAGCCTTAGATCCAGTAGCACCATTCGTCGTAATGTGTGAGTGGTATTTCATTCCTAGAGGGTATTGGTTGTGAGGTACTTACATGTCTATTTCGAATGTGAACTTACCTTTTTCCCACACACCCTTTATTAATTAATTCCCCCCTCCCCCCCCACGGCAAACGGTAAATAGGGTACCCTATCGTCATCAAGTATGGTCTCGCCTAAACTGCTTTTGGATATCGTTTTGTGCATTTACCCTCTGTTGTGCATGGATCGTATCGTCCTTCGTTTCCGCATGGTCCATGCAACATATATTCGGTGACTACTTTGTATCCATCTGGATCATTCGTTGGAGATGGAAGTTCAGCTGAGATTATATCATCTATTTTTGACGCGGTCGTCTTGATTTGCAGTCTCTTCCAGCCACAGCAGATTGTGAGCATGGGCAGCCTCCGTTTTTAGATTTGATTGACATACACAACTGAAATAGGCGCAAGCATCTTTTTAAGTATTTTATTTATAGATTCTGGAATTAATACATTATTGAATGTTAGGGTTTGTGGATATGACCTACAATGGCATGCGCCAAAAGATTTGTTTTTTAAGATCATTCAACAGTTCTGTCAATTTCAATTAAAGTCTTCTTCGTTCCAATTTGGTCGGTTATGTGGTTTCTGTCGGAATTATATTGCAAGCATCTCACTGATCTCCGGCCACTTTTGGATTGGAATGTGAATGTTATGAAACGATCTGGGTTCCTATATGTACGACACTATGGCCATTGCGTCTGAGTAATTTTACATCATGTATCTTGGCCCTCCTGTTAAAAATGTCCCAGGTAAGCACTATTCTTTTCCCAAGGTCGGCTACATTTGTGTCACCCCTTGTAACGACGGTCGCACACATTGTGATACAAATCCACACGTAAGGTATCCTGGTTATTTCTTGTCCACTTAAGCCTTTGTTCTTCAATGGCAGTGTATGCGTCTACCAAATACTATTGGAATAGGCGCCCTACTCTTATTAAAGTAGTACCCTGGTCTCTACGATGGTGAATTGTGTAGGAGTAGTATTCTTTCATTGTCACAAAGCCACGGTTAGTTTTGCGTGCACCTAAGTTACTGTAATACGGTATTGAGTCATGAAAACCGTCCTCTCCATATGGAAACAATAATGGATATTGCAGTGCCATGTAGGATGGATGCAACTCTGAGATTCTTTTAGGCCCACTATCTTGTTTATTTACTATGATGTCTCTGGTAGGAATCCCGTCACCAAAGTCATTTGTAATCAGGGCTGCAACCTCGGATACAGTTGGGCCATTGTATTGTCATGCATTTGTTCTATCAGAAAGCAATTTTAATTCAACATTCACAGAGGTGTGCGAACGACACCAATCCTTTGCCATTCGGAATGCCTTGGCAAGTGCACTATACTGATCCAACATTTGCAGGCAGGCTATTGTACTATTGTTTTTGTCCCCATCTCCCTCACCATTTTCATTATCAATAAAAGCCCCCATACGATTCCTAACTTCATTTTCTGTGTCAAAGAACCAAAGTTGAGCAAATCTGGGTGAACACCCTTTTTGGGAGGAGGGAGCCGATTCTATGATAGTTTTGGCCATTTATTCAAAATGTATGAGTCACTACCTGTGTTTTTTAATCGATTTTGATACGAGTTATGGCGTTTTCGAATGATGTGAAACTTATACATGCTGTTGTAGACTCATATCTGAATCTCTAATTGTTCCATCCAGGATCGTTATAATTAAGCAAGTTATGTAATGGTTGTGGTGGGTTTATATTTGGACAGACGGACTTTACCATTCTGACAGCATAGTGAGAATGACAGATTCACAGCCTTCCTCACCTTGTTACTTCTCTCTTCATACCACATGGTTGCATGACAGTTGGAACATGTATAGGATGGAGGACCAAGGGTATGGTAGGAAACATCAGCACCTATGTGAAGAATAGTTAGGCTTGTAAAGCCAGGCGTTTGTTTAAATAGGAAGGGTGTATCTGTGCATTTCAAGAATTGAAATAAAAGAACTGTATTAATGTGTTAAGTCACCTGCTGAGGCTAACGCTACTCCCTCTGTAGCCTTTTTTTGTTTCCCTTTTAGGGATTGGGAGAAGGGGTTAATGGGCACAGAAGCTATTGGTCTCTAAATTAGATTTGTTCTGCCCTAGTCTGGTGCTGATGATGGCCCTGCAGTTAGTAGATCATTTTCAGACCACCCTGATTTACAACTGAAATATTTTGATAAGTTTATTTATTTTATGTTCACCTGGGATGGATGTTGCTATTCCTGTAAGTCTTAGACCGCAGTAACTTTGTACTCTTCCATCTCGTCTAACAATTGTGTTTGACTGAATCATCATAGAGCTGTGAAGTATGTTAGCTAGAGAATGGTTTTTTGTGGGATTATTTCCTGAAGACATAACAAAGAAGCAAACATGGTAGAATTTAAAGATTACATTAGAAGTTTTGAAAAAATAATTAGATTGAATGCAGTTGTATTCATAATTGTTCAGGAGATGTGGCCTAGTATTACGTAGTATCAAAAATGAGAATAGAGGTAAGGATTTCTAGATTTCTAATGGAGTGCACATGTATTCATAATTGTTCATGAGATATGATGATAATAGAGTGCAGAATTTCAAGAGATATATGTTGATTAAATTCAATAGTCAGCCTTTGGGGATTTCCTAATTGAAGTACTTCATTAAATGTAGTAATAATAAAATAATTATTTGGTAAAACTATTTGTGGCAATTCCCTGGTACTAATTTTGGTGAGCATCTTTCTGGTAGTGAATTAAGTGTGTAAAATGTGCAGGTGTAACACATGAATAAGAGTCTGGAGCTACCACGTCATCTAATAAACAGAGTGTTCATTAGTTGCCCGTGTAACATATCATTCTTTTCTTAGTATACATATGAGTATGTCATACCTTCCTTATGTTACCATTAGTGAAGTTCTCGCCTACTGTTGGACCAGCAACCAAATTTCAACTTCCAACAGACTATAAGTAACAATTCTAATGCGCACTCCTCTGTCCAAAAAAATAAGCCCCTAAAAGATGTTTTATTTTAAGACAAATGCTTTTAAAATTTCAACAATTAAAGAAGTGAAAATGCATAGATCAGCTGCAAGTAGCAACAATGCCATCTTCAATATCACTGTGATTAACTACCATCTAATATACCATGATATGAATACCGATTGTGTATATGTATTGTATTTGGGGTTTTTATACATGTTACATTCTGTTAGGAAAACCTCACTTTCCCTATAATATTACTAAGCTACAAATCCATTGTCACCTTTCATATTTAGGCTGGAGTTGCAAATGGAGTAACCATTTCTTAAATGTTTACACCTATAAATGCCAGGTGTACAAATTAATCTTCTCACACTCTTCACCTTCTATTTCAGGGGATCAAATTTGAGGAAAGGAGATCTAATTACAGATGCAATATGACGTACACGAATAATTCAGTAAGTATATGTTGATGTTTGAATATGAGAATGCCCTTGTTTTATGCTTTTATAATTGTTCAACTCGTACACATATCTGTATTTTTTAGTAAATATATATTGAGATGCAATAGACATACAGATTTTGGGGAAATAGCTTTATCTGTTTGAAATTCAACATAAATTCATATATTTATGACTGCTTGGGAACTGATTGAACATCATCTAGATAATATAAATGCTCCATGATTACAATACTATAAAACCAAACAATCTATATTCTATTGGTTAAGATATAAAATGACCAACATTCAATAATTCGTGAGTCCCTTTGGCTTTGCAGTTTCGTAACAACTCGTTGGAAAGATCATTAACTGGTGAAGTTGTAGGGTGTAGTGATTCAGTGTAGGCTTCAAATCTTGGTGTCCTTACCCAAAGTCCGCATGCTTGCTGCACTATATGATACCTCAATCTTGGAACCTACAATTACTGCTCCAAAATTATGGAAACACATTCATATGTTAAGCATTACAACATCATAATTGTATTTAAGTGGTTTCTTTTTGGGTTGAGTAAGTGGCTTTTGACATGGAATTCAATTAGTGATAATTGTCTGCATACTTGCCCAACATAACGGTAATAGTAATAATAATGTCAACCCAAATCACACAACTTGAAATGTCTGAGGCATAAAATGCCTAAAAGTCAACAACAATTGTGACAATCTTATTTTTAAATGTTTTTTAATCACATAGTTGTGGAATGATAATATGATCTTCTTGACGTCTTTAGTTGATGCCAGAAGACTTCAAAATACCGGGTGCCTATTCCATGTCAAAGTCGGCAAGAATGTAGCTGAAAGGGAAAGATGGCCAATTAAGGTTTAACCACTTGATGTAATATTAACATAAAGAAACAGTGTCTTGTGTTATCAAACCTTTTGTTGCGTTTCTTGTTAGAAGACGTACCACAATCAACTGTTCCTGATTGTGTGTCTGCAACAAATGAGGCCTCAACATCGGAATCTTCAAGCTCCACCCTAAGCTCATTAAAAACAGAGCAACTTATTAGGGAGGGCAATGTTAGTAATCGGCTATAAGTGCTTTCATTGTTGTATTGATGATGGAAAATTAGAATAATTGATTTCTAACCGTTTATGTTTCTTTTCCTCTATAGGCTTGGATGGGGTAGCAACAGATAGTTGTTTGTATGATCTTATGACCAAAGGCGGATGACCTTTGGGGGGGTTCCACATCGCTCGACCCCCCGCTCTCACCTACCTCTTCAGCAGCAACAATTTTCTAACATGTGAAGCTTTCATACGTGTCATGCTCATAGTATGTGTGGGCCTTCAACTTTAAAATATGAGTAGTGCCCACGATGTTGGCTAGAGCGTTAGGCAAGGGTGAATGCGCATCTTCATCCTGTATACGTAAGTTATAAACCCCCTCACCAAAAAAGTTGCTAAACCTCTGAATGTGCCTGATCCTCAGCTGCCAGAATTGAGTCCGCCAAACATTTCACCAGACTGGTCGCTGTCTCATCAAACATAACCACCACAACTGCAATGGTATTATCAGAAACTTCAAGCTTTAATCTATACCTGCAGTGGGAATACCGGTTACGGAAGAGCGTGGTTGTTGGGTGCCATTTTAAATTACCATGGGCAGTAAAGAACACAAAACTACCTTATAACCGGGTACTCAACTACCCGTTCGCATGAGTCACACCAAAAATACCCCGCCTGTCAAGCGTTGGTTTTCTTACATTTCTCACCACCGCATGAAGAGTAGTTTCAGCCCTTCTTGGTCCGCACCTTATCTATCCGGACCTCACAATTAAAGGTTGCAGCCTAACAAAACATTAATTTTGTAAAAGCAATGTGGAAGAATAACGCAAAATA